>WURT03160172.1:11019-28330 GCA_009936505.3 Holothuria glaberrima | reverse complement strand
AGGGAGATCTGAACGTTGTTTCGGATATCCCCTTGCCTTTGAGAAATTGTTGAATATTTGAGAATCATTAGATGCAATTTGGTGCCACATAATATGCAAATTTGAAAGTAATTTCTACAAAATGTTGACATTTTTTAGAACTTGCGACGTAAGAGGAGCTGTCCACCACAATTCTAATGTCGACTACTTAGTACTAAGTATCTAGGGCTTCACCCGTTGGTATTCTACTGAAGTGTTGACCCTGTACCCTAACCGACGTCCTTAGACGGGACGCTAGAACCAGCCCCCTGGGGAAGAGTTTCCAGTGCGATGCTACCTCCAATTCTTTCAATTTCTTCGGAGAGCTTATAGTCGTTACGATATAGTGAAGTCCTCGAAGGCGACCAGTCGGCCCACTGTAATCTTGTTTTTCCCCCTCAAGAAGAAAATTTCTTCAACGGGACCCAAAATTCCGTTCTATACAGCTAAATAGTGCAAACTCTTTAGTCCTTACCAACTATCATATAAGAAGAATGTACAGTTTACGCAAAGGTCGGAAATTTCATTCCATATCCCATCGTCGTTTTTTTTTTTTTTTTGAAATATGTTAAACAACTCGCGGGCGGAAGTTAAGCTATATCATCGCACATATGTATGCTATCCCCGATAGGGCCCAACCGTCTCGACAAGTGTGATATTTGTGTTCTTAATGGGCAAGGCACTGATTCTTTTATGTGCAGGCTTACCCTTAAATTTTTACGCAATGCGCTCGCTTTGTAATTTCACAACCCACATTCCCTAATTAAAACTAAATCAACATGCAACTCGTCACTTCAAGAATACACAGATATTTTGCGAAGCATGCCCTGCAAAAGCATGCAAAGGTACACAGGTTTTCTAAAAATCCCCTCCTCACCCCAACCCAGCCCCCACCCCCGTTTTGGCAGTTAACATGATAAGAACCAATAATACTGTACTGCAACAAAATATTGTAACAAATCCTATGGAAGCAATCTGTGCCTAAGTTTGTTTGGTTTTTGTCTGTTTCCTGATTTACAGCGCCCCTTCAGCAGAATCTGAGGCAGGCACTTCTTCTGGAGAGAACTGTTGCCTAACTTCGAAGTCATCGGTACGAGCCCGACGTTTTCGACGAAAGTCGTCACAACCTCATCGCAGCGCCAAACCAAATGATCCATCGTTTCGGGGAGTGACGGTGTCCGTGCAGACTCATCTGGCGAGAAGAAAGAGAAGTAAAAGATGGCAAACGCAATTGCTGATAAAGTACTACTTCAGGTAAGGTGTCGATTTCTGCTGATAAAGTCATTAGTCAGGTACATGTAAGATGTCTTCTACCGATAAAGTCGTAATTCAGGTGGGTCTACTGATAAATTCGTACTTCAAATTAGACACTTCAGGTAAAAGGTTTTGCTTAAAGTCATTTCAGGTAAACACTTTCTGTTCATAAAGTCATACTTTAGGTAAGAACTAATAGAGAACATTCACCGAGGCAGTTTCCGTTGATAAATCCATGCTTCAGGTGAGACGTTTTCTGCTAATAAAGTCAGATTTATGGACAATTGCGTTTATGAAATTAATACTTCAGGTAGGAAGTCTTCTGCTTATTGACACATTTCAGGAAGAAACTTTATGTTGTTAAAAATCATATTTCAGGTGAGAAGTCTTCGGATGAGAGAAAAACTTTGTTTCATTTAGTTTCATCTTGTTTTGCTTTTGACAAACAGTGTTAGCAGGACGAGGGGTTGCAAGTTTTCTAGATCTCTTCGAACTCGTCGCTGCGATGGTCGTGAATATTACCAAGAGAGTTCTAGTGATTCCGAATCACAAAGACAAGAACTATGTCATGAGAAAGGAGAAGATAACTTAAAATCTCACAAACAGAGGATGCAACTCAAGACTTCATTCATCACTACCCAAAGGCCACTTTATCTCCTTGGATTCAGTAAGTTACTCTCACTTCTTCCTCATATGCGTTTGGGAACTGGGTCAGGGCCTCAGCTACTGACTGAGCCGCGACCCCTACCCCTACCCCCTCTCCTCCTTCTACAGAATATCAATTTCAGAGTACTTGCACTACTCTTTCAAGGGTGAAGTTCATTTGATGATGATTTTCTGCAAAACCAGGGAAAATTTCCAGGGTAAACACCTCCCGACCCTCAACCCCCTGTGGTATGTCTTCACATACGTTTATGGTCGAAATTTGTAATATGTAGAAAGAGGATGGAAATTTGTCAAGGAGGCCTAGCACTGACATTACAGACTTTATTTAGTGCAAATTCATGATGAAAACATGCATGGATTTGCACTTATTGACGTATGCTTTTTTATTTTTTTTTTTGGTTAATAACAACTAGGATGACATTCTATCAACTGATATCCCCATTTCACTCTTTTTACACCTGTTTCCATTCCATCCCCGGCCCACATGTCATCTCAATTTTCTTAAAAAAATAAATTTCAAACATCAAACAGGAGGAACTTTTGTCATCTTGGGAAAAATTTTCTAACTTGATTCCTTGACTACTTTGATCTTTTTCATCGACTCAGATTTTGAAGCATGGGAAAACAAATTATAGTTTGCAATAGGGACGGCTGGGGTGGCGATGATTGTCCCACTTGAGCACCATGCATGATAAAGAGAAGAAATATTGTCATTTTCGATTTTATCAATGCCTTTGAGCAATAGCACAAAGGGGCTTAGTTCTCTGACACACACCAAGGAAGGGTAGGATCCCGCCAGAGGCCAAGATCAGACCCCTGTGAGGCTTCATCTTAGCAATGACATCCTTGTTACAGCAGGGAGATGTTTTCAACACCACCCTAGTTACAGGAAGATTGAGAGAAACCTTCATCTGTAACTCATCTATTCTCTTTTTCGTTCATTACAGGTGGCAAGAAATGTGCCTCTTGTTTCACTCGACGGACACCTCTTTGGAGAGATGCCGAGGACGGCACACCATTATGCAATGCTTGTGGAATCAGGTAGGTCTCAAGCTTAGCTGTGGCTACACAGACTGACCGTAGTGTGTGCTCAAATTGTGTTCATTATATTTGTTGAAGCCATTCATGACATGTCATGCTTTCACTGTTTGCAAGGTGTCACACATGGTAGACTTATGATCCATTGACTTGACGGCTGTTAGTCACGTTCAGGGGTGGCGCCGAGGGAGGCCGGTGGGCTATGCCCCTCGTCGGGGAAGGCTGCCCCCCCCCCCGTCGGAGAATTTTCACATTTTCGTCGGGGAGTCTTAGTCGATACGATTAAGTATGCAGTTCCCGACTGTGACTAGTTGCCCCGCCGGTTTACCTGTTTATTTTTGCTCTCAAGAGGACAATATCTCTAATAAAACCCCAAAATTTTCGGCGCGCTACGCGCGCTGCAGAGACCCTCCTGTTTATTCAACACTTCCATTCAACATAGCTAGTGGCACATGTCTTGTTCATCTTACCAAGTAACATGCAGGCGAACAGTTTATGCAGAGGTCGTAAATTTTATCCCATATCTCAAAAGCTTAGTTGCTGTTCTCTTGCGTGTGTGTGTCATGTGGTACGGTCAGTTGATGGGCGGCTCACGGAGCAAAGTTTGGCTTTCTGATCGGGTAGTCCAGGTAGTTACGATACAATGAATGTTATCACCAATACTGTCTACAAACCCTACTGTTTCCCTTTTTTTATTTTGTTCTTTTTGATCTTAATGATATATTTTTTGTGTAAGCTTTAGAAAAATTTTCGCGCGCTTTGCAATTTTACGATTCAGATTCAAAAGAACACTATCAGTGGGCAATCGGCTCTTGAAGCAATACGTGAAAATAATGCTAAATATGCCTTGTAGTGGCATGGAATAGTTATAGCTCCTTCATATCCCCTTCTCACCACCCCGAAATAGGGGGCTGTCGGAACTAATTGGGGTGGCTGGCATGCCCCGCCCCCTTGTTGGGAAATTTCTGTCGCCACCCATGTTCGGTTTATTTCAGCTTTCAAAAAGGATCATTTCTGCGATAAAAAACCCAAAATTTTCGGTACGCTTTGTTCACTCTTCCTCAGTTCCGATCCGTTACTTATAGCTAAATATAGTACAAACCCTCTCCACTTTTTCAAGAAACTTATTAAGTAGAATATATGGACTTATGTAAATGTCCGAATTTCTTCTCATTCGCTAAACCTAGTAAATGTTCTTTCTTTCTGTCGTGTGGTACGGCTAGTGACTCGAGGAGGTAAGTACAATGTAAGTATGCCTGATAGAGCCCAACTGCAAGGACGATTGGCTTAGAAAGGCTTAAAATAAGTTAAAATTCTTTTTAGTGTAGGCTTACCCGAAAAATTTTCTCGCGCTTGGCGCGCTTTGCAATTTCACAGTTTAGATTCCGGGAAAAACATTAAATCAGGGGGAAACTATGTTCCTCTAGTATATACAAATTTTGTGCAATATATGCCCCGCAATGACATGGCAAAGTACACATGTTTTCTTCAAGTCTCCCTTAACCAACCCCTTCGACCGCATCGGGGCTGTCGAGGCTTCGTTCCGTCTTCCATGCAATCATTTTTTTTTTAAATTACATTTATCTCAGCATAATATTATAGAGATTGGTTTAATTAGCCACAAATTTTGATGCTATTAGAATGAACAGAAATGTTGCTCAGAGTAAAGAGTACCTCGCAGTTCTGCCATTTAAATGGACAGGCTTGCCGTAATTCTCCTAAAGTCTAGTTGCATATCAATCATGATATTTCGAACACCGGAGAATATTTTGGACGTGTAATTATGGGATCCTATTATCTTTTAAATTCGCATTAATCTGTTCATTGAAAATTTTGCTTGTCGCTTTTGGTACAAAATTTGATAATATCATCTGCTCTAATTTCTATGACACCAGCGACGAGTTGAATGAAAGTTTTACCAGAATGTTAGGCTCTTCCAGGACGTTCGTATCAGCAATTTGTTTAAGGAAAGCAAAGCACATACAGCCCGTCTATTCCAAGAGAGTAGGCCTTTTTAAAGCCTGTTTCCCAGTGCTTATTCGGGCACCTTCAGTTGACCAATGGTTTTTCCACGTTATGGTTCTGACTCATGCATTAATTTTTAACTATGGGTTAAGCTCGAAGCTCCACATGCCCACATTTTGCAAACTATCAATTTAACAAGGTAGATTCGCTTGGTAAAATTGTGACCATATTCTCTCATAAGCATAAGAAATTTGGAACTATTTTGCGGTGATAAATTTCTAGATTGCTAAGCAGTAGGCTATACAACCAGGTTGGCCGAGTATCTCTGAGGTGTAAAGGTCCCTTTGGGTAAAGGCACCACCCTTTGTAAACAAATTTCGCCCTGTAGAAAATATTGAAAACAAAAGTAACTGTTGCCTCATCAAATCTTGCCCTTTAGAAAAATATCTCGCCCTCCTAAAACACCTCCCCTAGTTGGGTAAGGTCCTGCTAGAGTAGGGTATAGGTTTAAGAAGAACACCTGCGGAGTGTTCTCTTAGAATTTGTAAAGTAACATTTAGCTCAAAATTGAACGGCGGATTCCATATACTTAGAAGGCGAGGTAGCGGTGGTAAAATGCAAACTTTATACTTAGACTGTGGTTCCCAATAGGTCAGTAGTTCTGGCTCCCGGAGTCCGTGGCATTCAAAACAACAGCAGCCAGCATTACTTGACGTATATCTTTTGACAACAAAGCGCGGTTTCCTGCAGGCTCTCATCATAAAAACGTGTGCTCCATGCATGCTACCAAAGACAAAACACGGATTACACTGAAGATATCCAATCCTAAAATACTTGTCACTGTTATGTTCTGTTCTCGTTTATTGTTTTTCACCTCTGTTAGAGGTATGCAAGTCAATAACAGAATCAACAAATATGTAAGTACTATCTGGAGAGCGAGACAAAAAAGGAAAGAAATAAAAAAGAAAGAAATTGACATTAGCTCATCTTATAAAGAATGAAAGATACTTAATAAAGGGAAACGACGATATTGGTTTTAGAAACTTCGTCTCACATAAGTTGAGAAAAGAACGGCTTACTTTTGAACAAATTCCTTATTTCTTTGCAAAATTTGGAGAAGTTCTTTAGTGTATTTTTGTTTTTCCTTTGGAATAATTGTTGCATTTTTAAAGTATTTATTTGGCCTGGTTCTACAACAGGATTTTAGGGATTTTTTTTCTAGTTGACGTCAATGCGGTACACTGAAATAAATAACGGAATTCATCTCCAAGTTTTCTTTCATTACATAAAGTACAGATTGTCAGGCTAAAATCAACATTTTCATATCTCCCAGTGACTGTCGGAAACCTAGTATTTGAAGAACGAAATCTACACTTAATATGTTTTTCATTGAAATTCACCTTTTGAAAATAGTCTTCCAAAACTAAGCGAGTTTTAATATATGGAAGTTTTTGCAACAGGAAAAATAGCTCAGAAAGCAAATGCTGTTCATCGGTTACTGTTTCCACACATTTCACCCTGTTGTTATTTCTATCTATTGTTGGCTCATTACCATTCAAAGGTAATGTCGTTTAATATACTTCAATCGTCAAGTATCGTCAATGTAGCAAGAGAGAAACTTGGTGAATATGTCTGCATTGCACTCAGCGGAAAATGATGTCACCTCAAATTGATTTTGTATAACCTGGTATTTTAATTTATGAATGGCTTTATTTAAATCACGTGACAACATATTTGTCACTGAATTGTTAAATTCATGCAGAATTACCCCCTTCGTTTATCTTTAATATACAATACTTATGTTTGAAAGCATCATGGAAGCTACCTTAAAGGAATATAAAAGGAGATTATTACTACTCGATGTTTAAAAAAATGATTTGGGGGGGCTGCTTATTCCCTGTAGGTGGCAATACTGAATATCCCATGTTAGCATATTAGCACGAAGGCACAAGGGAGTCACCTGTCGTTGCTACCTCTGGAGAGTATTTTTCACTTTCAACAGGTACAAGAAATACCGAATTCGATGTGGTGGATGTTGGCTGATTCCGAGGAAAGACGGGAAAGCTTATTCCAATTGCATTCGATGCGGACAAGAGTTTCGAGTAGCCGTAGTACGTAAATCGCTCAAGCAGTAGTTAAGCATTCAAAACTAAACATGTTTTTGGTTTTTGTTTTAAAATTGCATTCTGTTGACTTGATGTAGGCAAGTAAAATTGCAACAATGTCTCATCGTATTGACCTCGTTTCCTTTATTTTCCAGTACAGAATACAAATAAGCATATATACATTGTAATTCCGCCTGTCACTTGAAACTACAGATTCTTAGAACTAAAATTTCATAGATAGACCGCGACATATTAAAAACAACCGCCGACACAGTGTAAATACACTGTGTCGGCGAAAAATTTATGTAGCATTTTAATATTTCACCACCATCTAAGTCCAAACAAAGAATCACAGAAAAGGTATATAGTTGTTTCCGACGAACAGAAAAGGTATGTTGCACCAAATTGTAAGTGTATAGCAATTAAAGCAATTATTTTAAGGCGCTGCATTGTTAAAATCACGTTATAAATTGATTCCAATTGAACAAAAAAAAAAGTTGTAGATAAGATATTTGTTTCAATTAAAGCACGTTTGGCTTAAGCAAAGGCTGCAAAAATCCATTGAATGTAGCAAAGGAATTTCAAAACGTTGTTGAATATTTCCCTTTTGTTCTTAAGCTAGGTAGTTTGTTCTTAAGCCAGATAAGTTTTACATGTTTAATTCTTGTAAAATATCTTTTTCAAATCAGTTTGAACCTTTTCAGTGTTCATAGTGAAATTTGTCAAATTTGTGCCTTTTATGTGATCCTTAAAACTATTTTGCTGTACAGGTAACCTGTTCTTAACTCGATTACTTGTACAGCAGGCCAAGTGTGTAGGCGTCATTAGGTGTAAGTTTTATATAAGGAAAAACATGATGCCATTCGTCTAATGAATGTAAGGAGATTTTCCATTGGCAATTTATCATGCAGGGTCTTAAAACAAGGAAACATTTTCTTCTTACATATCCTTCTAATATCATACCGGTAGTTTGACCAAAACCCAAGATATTTCTGATTACTTGTGTATCAATATTAGGCCTAAAAACGAACACTTAGGCTTTGCCTAATCAATTTACCTGTATGCCATTAGATTTTTGCCGTTGCTAATGCTCTGTGCATAAGTGATTTTGCTTATGCATTGTGCATATATAAAGTGAATTAGATTTGGGCATTTTTATCTTCCAAACACAGCGCACTCCTAATAATGTAGTTTGAAGAAGGAACAAGAAATTCACGTCTTCGCGTAGGTCATTTTTCGTCACGGGGATAAGTTCTAAGTGTAAGAAGAGAATTAAATCATAATAATTGTCATGAATGGAACATATCGTGGTAAGTGATGTATGTAAATCAGGTAGAGGGGGCAACTTAGATTAAGTAACATTTGTATGTTTATCAAGTTTTCCTTAAAGGGAGTCTTCGAGAAAATATCCCATATGCGTCCAATTTATTTGCGTTTTTTGGGAGTATTTGCGTATTCGAATTGTGAAGTTTATGTCCGAATACTCTCGAGGAGTAAAAATGACAAATTACAAATAAATATTCATTGGTCCAAAAAAATTTACTTTTTTTATAATGAACTTTCTTTGGTTCGGTTTTGAAACCTCAATTTAACAAATGTGTCCCTCATTCCAAGAAAAAAATGGCCTCAATTAGTCAATCTTTAAAGTTCGTCATAGAAATACAGTCGCTCGTGTTCTAGATAAATGCAATAGTTTCTTCCGTCTGCCAGGGTCAAGCTTACGCGAAAAGGGCGAATATCGCTTAGAGAGCTTATCACTTAGTCCCATAAACCAAGGGCGTAGGAAGCAGGGGGTTGGGGGCTCCAGCCCCCCCCCCAGCGAAATTTGTAGGGGGAGGAAGTATGCTTCAGCCCCCCCCCCCTACTTTCCAAGGACAAAAACCTCTTATTTGTCTTTTCTGTTAAAAAGGTTAAATATTTGCAGTAATTTACCTTAAAATTTGTCCAAAAATGATGCACCAAATTGCGTCTAAGGTCACTCAAAAGTCCAAAAATTTTCCAAGAAATGTCAAACATTAGCAATAATTTACCTTAAAATTAGTCGAAAATGATGCTCAAAATTGCATCTAAGGTCCCTCAAAAGCCAAAAATTTTCCAAGACATGTCAAATATTTCCAGTAATGTACCGTAACCTTAATCCAAAAATAATGCACCAAATTGCATCTAAGGTCCCTAAAAATTCAAAAATGTTCCAAAAAATGTCATAAAAGTGCAGCAATTTACCTCAAAATTTGTCCAAAAAGTGACCAAATTGCATCTAAGGTCCCTCAAAAGTTCATAAATTTTCCAAAGGGGAGGCCTCCCCTAAGACCCCTCCCCCAGGACGGCGATCCGAAACAAGATTCAGCCCCCAGTCTCAAAACAGCTTCCTACGCATATGCCATAAACCCTAGACCATGTTGCTGAGTGTATGTGCTCGATTTGTGAGGCGGATGTTGTTGCAAAACGCATTACTCATGCAAAAGCCAAGGCAAATCTTAATAAGTATTCTAGGATCTTCTTTTTATTGTTTTCCGTCGGTGGAAGTTCGTTTCTTAAATGAAGCATCAAGGTGGGGGACAAAGCGGAGGGCAACTAGGTACACAGTATTGTCGGATTCCTCGTAACTCAGTTTTCCGTTCATGGCACACAAATTTGAAAACATCATGAAGTGTATTATTGTAGCTTTCCTAAGAGTGTGACAAGCCCGTAGCCAGACAAGGGGGTGATGGGAGAGATGAAAAAAGCTTCCAGGGGGCCAAAAAATTTTAGGGGACGAGACATAACCAAAATGCATTGGGGCAATGGTAATCTTCTAGAGGGGCCAACATTTGTCCGGGCAGTTTCGTCCCCCTCCCCGGCGCCCTTAGCTACGGGCTAGGAGAGTGAGCTAGAGCAGGACCTGTTAAATATTCACACGTTGTCAATTGGCTACGACATTCTCCAAATTTAAAGTGTACCTCAGTGGTGGACTAAGTATGTATGCTACCTTAAATCAATGGGCGGGTGTTGTATCACATCAAATTCAAGAGCGGGAAGCCCCTGAGGCTCATCTTGGACCCTGTACCAAACACAGTGAGCTAGCTAGCTTTGCATTGCTTTGAAAAATAGCGCGTGTCATTTCCGTATTGGTTGAAAGTTGAGTAGTGTTAGCATTGTAATTATTGTATCTGCCCTGCATTTGAGAGATCCCGTAGGGAGCAACGGGAAATTTTCTGGTGACTCAGAATCGTCTTTCCAGCATGATTGTTGGCAGTGAAACTGATGGGATATCAAATTGAAGATTTTAAATTTCGTTTGTGGTTGTACGGGTCAAGAAATCATCCCCTTCAAGTATCTGCCTAGTTCAGATGCCAAGCAGAGGTGCAGAACGACTATACTCCTCCCAGTCCTTGAGAAAGTGACTAAAAACCGGGGTAAATACACGTTAATCGGCCTTCCCGGAAACAAGAATGGGAGCGATAAGTACATCAAGGCTAAACTTGAAAAGCGATACAAAATCTTAATTTGTTGACAAGACAGCTTATATTTCGTCCTCTGACCTTCCTTCAAAACAAGGAAATTAAAATCAAGTCATTTAAAAAAATATTATTTTACACTGTACATATTTGTCAATTTGCTATAGTCGTATGAATGTGTCAATAAATAACCATACTTGCAACATTTCTCCATTCACTCACAACTTTGCATTGAAATCCAATGCAATAGCAAAAAACCTGAGATACCCCCTCCCTACATGGCCTTGCATGGAAAAACATACCCCTCCATACATGACTGCTAAAAGTTACCCTTTCCCTATATGGCTAGAATATTAGCCTCAAAAATTTCCACCAGTTGTACCTTACTACTGAGCCTCAAGACCAATTAAAATTAAACACCCTGTATTCACTCCTTCAAGTCACAACCCCCACCCCCTCCTTCCCACCATCCTTGAATTCCTGTCCCTACCCTACTCCCTTCATGTAATTCCCCTACCCCTTCCTTTACATACATAAACAAGTGTGAATGACATAAGCAATCCATCACATTGCTAATAAGTCTGTACATGTCAGCAACAACGTGAGTTCGTCATAAATAATATCTCTATTTAGTATAACATCAATAGTAAAGTAAGACATAACCAAATAACCTGATTCAGTAACAAATAGCCCACTCTAGGAAAAGCATGTTGAAAATAGCATATCCCAAAGTGGATTACATATTTCTACCTGGTGGATTTATCTTTAACCAATGCATTAAATCAACCATAGAATGAGAAAAAACCATGTTCTGCTTTGGTATATGTGCCTGAACTGAAACCAAGAAGGAAAGAAACACACACTACTGGAAACACAGCTTGCAACTGCATCATTTGCATAACCATGGACTGATGTGAAAAGCATTTGTTAAATGTGAAAAAAGTCCGCAAGGGAATGCAAATAACATGCAAACAACTGCTATGCTCCTTCACATACATAAACTTTATGTACATTCATTAAACTTAACATACATAAATTGAACATAGCATGCCTAAATGAATCATTTAGTATATGAATTAAACTTAATGTAGGCCTTAGAAAACTAAACAATACACTTCAACTTTACTTACGTGAATTTCACCTCATTTGCTGAAATAAAACTCACATACATAAAATTTGAGATAATTTTCAGAAAAAATGAGACTTAAAATTCATACATTAAACTTAATATGCATCAACTTCAGGTACAAAAATGAAATCCTACTTGGCCAAACATCTTACTTTCAGGAAGAAAAACAGATGATTACAAGATAACTAAGAGGATGTAATGGATCAACAGAATGAATAAAATACTATAACTGGCTTCAAGAAGAACATTTCCTGGACATAATGAACACTAACTACACTGACCATATAGGAATGCAAGGCAACAGATAATGGTGACCTTTAAATTACACTTCATACTTTTCAAAAGAACAATGTGAGAAACACCTTTCCTGTTAAACCTAAATAAACTCCAGTGTCTGACTGGATTTATGGGAGATCCAGTCATCTTAATCCCAAAATATTGTAAAGAATGGAAACAAGACTGTGTAAAGTTCCCTTCCCTCAACAAGGGTTATTTACCTGCACCCCAATGATACGAATATTCCATAAGGTCTGTCAAGCAAGTTGACCAATATCATCCACTCCTGTCTTCCTTGTAGAATTGTAACACACTTGCTAAAAAAACATTTATCAGTCTTTCTGAAGTTTTGATCTTACCACCACCTCCCACACTGCACTGATTAACTTGTTAACCTCAAGAAAAGGAAAGCTCCCCCCTCCCACTTTAACCCATCCCACCCTGTAACTACACAAGCAAGTTTACACTCATACTAATTCCCACAAACCAAGCTCCCCCTAACCACTCCCTCTAAACAAGCAAACTGATTCCCCCTCATGATACTGCCAACTCCCCCTCCCCCAAACTTCCCTCAACTGACCCTTCCTTCTAATGAGACTAATTAGCTGATTACCCAATGAAGTGCTAAGCTTCAGCACTACTTCTTTATAACATTTATACTATTGCAATAAGTGCTAAGCTTCAGCACTACCACTTTATAACATTTATACTATTGCAATACAACTAACTTTTTTATTCCTTGTGACCTCACAACTTTGAAAAGATCACAATTTCCTTTTTGGTTGAGAATGGACAGAAGTTAAATTGAGAATGAAAAACATTTTTATCTACAGTAGACCCCTATTTAATTTGTAATTTTATCAATTGGTAGCAAAATATTGATGTCATTATATACACTAAATGTTAGTTTTTCATAATTCAGTGATGTACAGGTGACAATTAGAGCAATGATTTGATCACATGCTGCATGTAATACACAAAAAATTGTATTCATTATAATATAAATCACACGGTTTTAGGCAGTAGAAGAGTGTGTGACATGGGCCACTGTCCAAAATACCCCTCACCCCTCCTACCCTAAGTTCCCCCTCACCAATCCCGCAATCTATTTCATGAGGAAAGGACTGTTGCTCCAGCTTATATGTTACAATTGTGCACTTTGGTATGTTTTGTGCAATCAAAGCACCATAAGTAAAACAGTTCTCTCCGGACACACATTAATCCTCAATTCAAACAAAAAAACAAAGAAAACTTCTTGTCTAATGGGGATTCTCTCAGCCTGTTGCAGCATGTCATTATGTTAGAATAAACTTTACCATACCACCATACCATATCTTTAAAGCATCTCACAGCTTGCATTTATATAAAACATAAGATGCCACTGCCCCTCAGTGCCTGATTAACCAATTTTGAAAGTAGGCACTGCCTAGGTCCCCAAAGGTTTCAGGGGCACCCTGACAACAAGGCAGGTAGAAGTTTGTATGACTGTTGCCATGTGGAAGGGCAGCCAACAATATTATCAGTGCCTAGGACCCCTTATTCAGGTGGTCATCTGGCACATTCCCTCCTTTGTTAAAGTAAGATCCCTCACAAGCTTAATCACTGATACTAAAATATACTTAGACTACAAACAATGTATAAATTCTATAAATTCTAACCTACTATAACTCTTCTTCATACAAATTCTCCCTCCCTTAAACGACTTCTAACTTAATATATTTCTCTATTAGACTTAAGATTTTTACCACTCAGACTTTCATGCAGTTTGATTGCATCCAAATGTTAGACCTCCCACCTCATCAAAACTTTTCATAGCTATCAAAATAGACACCACCTAAAAAGTATGAAAGAGGGGATGCGGGAGGGATGCGGGAGGGCAAATATCACGTGACAGCAAGTACAGTAGGCTCAAATGATTCAAATGCATGAAGAACTCCAATCAGTTTGGTACTGATAACTTCTGTGCATGATTGACATTTTATTCACATTAACATAACTCTGAATAACTCAGAAAGGGGAGTCACTGGGCACCTCTACTCCCCATCTGGCTGTGTATCAACCTCATTGCATGGGATCTGGCTGTGGGTATACCCCTAGTGTGACCAAGATTTCATGAGTGACAGGAACATGGATCCATAACCTGTGGTACAGCCAGGAGGGGGGGGGGATTATATGAGAGGTTTACCTCTACCAGATGGAAATTACAGAGTATGGCTAGATATATCACCTTTTGGTGAAAGCCAGATGGACACAAAATAATGGGGTGTGCTACCTTTGCCATTTTAAATAAATGCTGGATGGAAATTGAAGTTTAAGAGCCTAGCAGTTCTGGCAGTATTGCCAAACACTAGCATGTCCATGTACACTCTACAACTCTGTATGGACAAGTTAAAAAATTTGGCAACTAAATAATTTGTGTTTACATCAAAAACCCTGTCTAGTCGTTTATGCCCCCTGATCTACTCTTAGTGGCACATATAATTCAATCCTGATAACATATATGTACATTTTACACCATCTATTTTGCAGATAAATACAATCAAATAAATTAATGTTCAAATCAAAAAGGTGGGTGTTTGCATCCATGACCCCTTTCTGGTGGCATCTGTATCAATACAAGTGTGATTGCATACATGTACATTCTATGCCTCTATTTGAAACAGATAAAATTCATTTCAATAAATTCTCATTCATAAATATATCCATGGTAACATTTAATTCCATGATCATTTGAATTCATGTTAAACCTACATTTAATTTTAATTCAGTCTCTTTGTCAGTATTAACATTTATGTAAATGCCTTTTTCTTATTGCATTCAGAAACTAGTTACTCCTAGCCCCCCCCCACCCCTCTCCCAGCCACGGCTTACAATGGCACCTCCATTGTGGTCAATATGCAATCTTTCTACCAGAGCCAGCCAGTCCTGATGTCAAAACGGTACTTGCCATAAGCAACCATACTAAATCACAAACTTCACAACACTACGTGAATAAACACAAAACAGTTAACATGCTGTGTGAGGAACACATATTAAAACTTTACTTACTTAAAACAAAGGATCTTAGAATGACTGTAAAGTAGGGAGATGCATGAATCACATACTAACATGCAAATGGGCTTTGACAAAAAGGTTAAAAACTCAAGAACAGTAAATGATCCTTCACAAATTTTGTTGGACATATATAATCAATATTGTGCTTTTGTGGATGTAAATCCCTTGTTACTTAATTCACATGGCCACAACCATGTTAAAGCTAGGAGCCCACTTTGTACAAAACCATAGGTTACTGTGCACTATGTACACCAACCCATACCATTTATATTATGTGTGGTACCATGGTAGATAAGGCAGTGTCATATTGTCAGGTATTAGCCCATACTGAGTTCTATACACCAGGGTAAAGAGTAGAATTATAGCTTTTGATACCCAAATCCCAGGTATATGACCTCATATATTTAAAAGGTTGAGCTAATATCATCCAACTCAACGAATTAGCATAACAGAAACAAGCTGCATGAAATGCATACTACACCAGCCAACATGCCAGGTAAAAATTGGCCACCAAATCCTCACACTCTGTTTTGTAATGTGTTACATTCTTGTCTCCAGATATGTATATCATGCATGATATCATGTCATAAGGTTAGGGTTAGGGAGGAGACATGAAAGAAGGCGAGGGTTAAAAGTCTTGTGACTTCATTTCATGCATGATACCATGTTGTGGATTGGGTGAAATTTGCCACAGAGTTGTTTTGCATAGATTGTACTATGGCATTTCATTTCATAATATTGAGTACAACCCTTGTAGTGTTCAGATATAAATAAATAAGTGACCTTGGTATAGAGTGTAACATGTGTCAGAAAAGATTGGCATTTCGCATACATTATATAAGCACTGACAATTGACAGAAAAACTCATTGTTGACCAATGCAGACATTTTATACTGATAATCAATCTTAAAGTATTTAAATGAGTTTATTACCAAGCATACATTCATTCAAGAGTCCCTGGATAGGCCAGGAAAGTATCCTGTTATCTTTGGTTCACATTAGTGACAATACATTCATGCCACACATTAATGCTATGTGAATACCCTGCACCAAAGAAAACTACTAAATATGGAAGGAATCGTAAAAGTTTTTTTTTTTCTTTTTAACCGCAGAAAAGATATGAATATAACATTTACTTGGAAGCAGACAACTAAAGGAAGGAGACACTACTATGACAACTTATAAATAATAAATTTTATGATTTTAAGAGACATACTATAAAAACAACAAAAAGCAAAGCTTTTGGAATTCTCAGTTTTCAGACCAATAGCTTTTACTTGAATAAGAAAAAGCTACAGATTATCATAATGCAGGATCAGTACTTACACCAGCATGGAGTAAGAGGTGCCAAAAGTCAGGTGAGCTTGGCATCCTGTGGGGTGCCAACATGATAGGCCATTGTCAGAGTTTAATTTGGCATTTCTCATTCATCAATAACAGTTTCTTGGAGTGAACTTTTCTGTAAATACTGAAACAAATACTGAAATCTTCCAGCAGACCAGGTTTGTTAAATCCTGGTGGTACCCCACGGGTACACATAACTTCGACCTAAGTATTAAGCAGATAAGTTTTAATGTAAAAACCCCTTGACACTAATGTTTTCAGGGCTACTTAAACCAATACCATGTCCATGTGCTGAGGATTATAATGGGATCCCCTAATACACGAAGTAAGTTTAGTGATAGAAAAGTATACTGTCTCAAATGAAAGCTGGAAGTCCCTACATTTAAAAGTTACCCCAAGGTAATGTGAGAAATTCGCCCCACAATATGGTATTTTAAAGAACACAGGAGCCCTCAGTTCCAGTGAACTAAACAATTGTCCCTTTTTCCCTAAAGATGCAACAGTCCAACATGTCTTATCACATTCCTCATAAAAAAAATGCTAAAAGCTAATTCTAATTTTCATCCACCAAGCGAGTCGCATCTGACTGCTTTTTAAAACCTCTTCAGAACAAAACTTGTTTGGATTTCAATCATACCTCCTTCAAGCAGTTCCATGAAGCAAACTGGCCTAAAGTACTTCACTCTTTTCCCATCATTTTAACATTTTTGACCTTGATGGTACTATGATGGACATGCAGCCAGAGCATTAGCATCCATGACAAGATTTCTTTCTGTACTTTCTGTTTTATGAACACTTCCTTCTGATATCATGTTAAGTTGCCCCCTCTCTATCCAGATGGGGCTACTGTCATAAGACCTAGCGAGGCCTGTCCCCAATTTCTCTCTACAGAGAAAGATGGCTTACTATCCTGCACAACCCTTCTGGACACTTCCATATGAATAGATGAAACAGGTCTTTTTGAAGACCCTGTATTGGCCTTCCTGGAACCCTGCTGTCAAAACGCACCTACTACCAGACCCTGC
>WURT03160161.1:0-10745 GCA_009936505.3 Holothuria glaberrima | reverse complement strand
GTCAAAAAGGAAAATTTCCCAAGAGTTCCCAAGATCTCAACCTGAGGTCACCACAGGTCAAAAAGCAAAATTTTCCACGAATTCCCAAGACCTTCCTCTCGGTTCACCATTTATAAGATGGTTATCTGGGGTCTGCAAAGGTCAAAATGCAAAATTTCTCAAGAATTCCCAAGATGGAATATGAACACAAAACTATTTTTCCATCATCTTAAGATAGCATTTTACCAGTGACTAAAAAGATACAGTATGCATCATCGAAACTTCAATGCATTTTTGCATTCTGGTTAAATTGCAGAATCTCTATCACAAAGCAGAGCAAAGCAGTTGTGGAATTTCACTAGCTTAGTGACTGACAGCCCTTGTCCTTACAGGGACGTCCTTGTTAGCATGCATCAATTGTTAATTGGAATTAATTAAATGTTTCCATGGATAATTACTTTTAAAAAGAGTTCTAAGTTACTGACCATTTGTATCAGATGCCCTTGAGCGTGCATGAATTGTGATTGCTTAATTGAATAAAATATATTGCAACTGTATGCTGTCTGTGTCTCTTGAAATGCCTTTTTAGCGAATGTATTTCTTCAGAGCAATTTATTTATGCTTGAATGTGTTTGTTAACACATGATGTGCACAGAGCAAGTCTGTGCAACTTTGGTGAAGCTTGGGAGATGAAGTAAACATTCACTGCCAACAACTTTGAAGACCATGTAGCAGTCACCAGAGATACAGGCAAACTTCACATTAGCTAAACATTTATGTATGGTATGCTCATGGCTGAGTTACATTTCATTCAGCATGGAACCAGCATGCCCATTGGGCTTGTGTTTTAAGGGGAGGTGAAAAGTCATTTTAGGTCACAAGGTTTCAAAAGGTTTTGAATTATAAACATGATATCAAAAGTAGGATAACTTTATGGGATCTCATGCTTGTCATTTGGGTGACTCATTCTTGTTAAAATATATCATATGGCAAGGAACCACTAAGCCTTTTGTATATAAATATATATATATATATATATATATACAAAAATATATATAGATATATATGCAGGTCATGAGAAATACAAAAAACATGCAGTTATAATGGAATCAAGATAATTTGGGATCCCATCATGCTGGTTGTCTTTTACTTTATGATACCATAGCAGTATATCATCATAGCTACTATAAGACTGGATTTATATCACTGCCAATATTTTAATTCAAATAGGCAAACTATACTATGTGTTACTGATTTTACAGCCGTTATTCACAAATTTACAACTTAAAGAGAATTAAATTTTATACATTTAAAAGGTGGTGTATTTTCATTCTTACAAAACCCTCACTTACATTACAAAATGATAGAAAGTTAAGTCAAAATTAGATAGCTTGGCAACTTTCAGTTTCAAGAAATGAGGTTCTCCGAGGTATCACTCTTTTGTTGAATATAAATAATTTGCTTACCTAAAGCTTCAATTTTCGGAATGGACAATCATTAATAACTCTTTCAATTTTAATACTTTGGGCTAAGAAAACCTACTGCCGCAGTTTATTGTTGAGACAGGATGTTTTAGTGATGCTGGAGAGAAGCTATTTGGATCTGTACCATGGTAATTTAATTAAAACACAATACTTCCCCTTAATAGTTATTGTTCAAGGGTATTTACTCTTTTACTTTTTATTCTAGGTAATTTTACAAATAAAGCTTTCAATATTATACCTTCTAAAGCAAAATCATCATTTTGATTTAAATAGCGCTTTATATTCACAACCTACAGTTACAATTCTGCTCTAGACAGTAAAAGTTTGGGAGAAACTTCATGGAAGGCTACCTAAAACTGAGGTGAATAGACAACTGAAGGGAAATGAATAGGCTGAATAGCATAAAGTGAATAGGATTAGTAGGTTTCTTCTATTCACTTCAGTTTGAGATTGGCTTACATGAAGCAGGGAGGTGTTACTTTGACAGGAGATCCAACTTAAAATGTAATTTATTCTAATCCTGTTTGATCGGATTTAGAGTGAGGAGATAATCATTTAATGACAGATGATAGGACTTCAGAACCTCTATTTCTTTTGTCCAATACTTATAACTGCTATTTCCTGTCATAGCCAACCTTTGTCAACGACTCTATAAGGCTGACAATAGGATTATCTTAAACAATGGTTTGATGTGTAGGAAGTTGCCGACAGCCTAGTCAGCGCCAATGTTTTAACATTCAAAACGAATGTTTTTCGTGACAAAGTCTAAAGATTCTTGTAATAAAAGAACTGCCCATGGTATTTGCAAACGCAGAAAAGAGCTATGAGGCTATATGTTACTTTTGATTTTTCATCAATTTGCGCATTATTTCGCAACTTTAAGGTAGTGTATTTGTGCTCAAAATGTAACAAGGAATGACAATGTGGTGTTTTAAAACGGGGCACAACGCGCCACAAAGGCGCAAATTAATTTTCGTCTGAAACGACTGGCAATGTAAAATAAGTGGGCAATTTTCATATGCCGCTCTTCAAGACTAAGCAGACGACGTGGACCTTTGTGTTTAGTTTCTTAAGTATCTTTAAGCCAATTATATCTGGAAGATTACTTCAAAAAGGGATTACTGTCGGCAACTAGCGAGGTTCAAAGAAAGGGTTTAAGATGTGTCTTCTGTCAAAGTAACACCTCCCTGCATGAAGTAAACCAAAAATTTGTTCCTAGTATGTTTACTTCTAGCCACTCCTCAGATTTAAACAAGAGCACCTTTCTAATTCACCACCCATTTACAAAGGCACGGATCCAGGGGGTAACTGGGGGCAGTTGCCTCCCATGACCAATCCGGTGCCCCCTTACACAAGAAAACTGCGCCCTCCTGTGTCCTAAGAAATTAAGTAAAAGTACCTCTTGCTTGTTTTCAGAACGAAAAGAAAAAGGAGGAAACGAAAGAGAAGGAAGAAGAGAAGACGAGTGGTGGGCTACTCCTTTCTGAACCATATAATTAAACCAGAGCTTACAGGAGGCCCAATTCCGATGTTTGCAGCATTAAGATATCCTTTGAATGCACAAATGAAGGAAGGAAAATTTTCGTAAATGTTTCAAAATGTTTCTGTGGACTCCACAGACGTATTTTTGCGTAAAATAGGCATAAAGTATCCAAAAAGAAGGCTTCAGGTTGTTTGTTGACAACATAGCCTTCTCTTAGACAACAAAGGTTCTCTCCTCTTTCACCCAACCAAAAGTTACAATTCACTGAATTAGAAACACTTTTCAGCCATATATGATTATTTCCGAAAATATCTCAAAGACAGCACCATTTTGCATCTAAGCAACGGTAAATTAACAAGGAGGAGGCGGACACCCCTCCCCCCTCTTTCAACCGATCGAAAATTAAAATTCACTAAATTATGGACATTTCCAGCCATATATGATCAGTTCAAAAACTGTACCAAAGATAACACCAATTTGCATCTCAGCAACCTGAAGTTACCAAAAATTTCTCAAAGGGAAGGGGACACCCCTCCCCTTAGACCCCTCCCCTAGGACAGCGATCACTCTCCTTATGCTTTCCCCTATTAATATACCCTGGCACAGCCTCTACATACGTTGGCGGTTGCATTTTTAACTCCATCCGGCTCCTTTAGAATCTGGCGCCCAGGCTATATCCGCTCTTGGGACGAGACAATATATTCTTACCACAGAAATATTCGCTTGGACAATCCACCCCCAGCTATAGGCCCATATGCGAAAACACGACTTGTGAACAACCATTTACTGCCCATCAATTTCATCATAAGCGTACGGGGCGGGGGCAGGGACATATGTTCCCAATTCGGGCAATTTGATCCATTCGGGCAAATGTGACAGCCAAGAAAATAACTCATGCACTTTTATTCGGACAACTTGGTCCAAGTTCTAAATCCGGGCAAAAATTATCCCTGCCCCAAAAATATTGACCCCCGTACGCCTATGAGTGTCATCTCATTCGAGCTGATTTCTTAACAAGAAAAGGGTTGACCTTTAGTGATTTTTCAGGAAGTAGTCCAGAACCGTACAGGTTTATTAAAAAATAAGTGTATCTTTCGTTTATAATTCTTGATTCGATTGCATAGATCATATCCTGAACGAACAATTACACGCAAATGTCGTAAAAACCCTCTCAATATTTTAGTTGATAGAGCATATTGTTCAAGCAAAGACAATATTCGAAAGGAAATTTGAATCGCAACCGGCCGGAGCAACGAAATGCTCTTCCGTCACTGTCGACTATTGTCATTGCCTACGTAGCAGGCTGTACGGCATATTCATTGATCAGCCATACGTTTGGGAAGCCCCAAAGAGATGCGCAAACACAGATCGCTCCGTGATGTACATGGTTCGGATTACCCTTTTCAAGCACAAGCGAAATTGCAAACAATGCATAGCTTTGTGTAAGCTTTTCCTTATATGTAAACTGTTTTTATCGTGAGTACAAAGGCCGAAAGTTGTTTGTTTGGCCAAATCGTGCGCGAAATATAAGTAGAAAAAAGTGTGTATTGTATTACTTATTCATTACACAATAGTGAAGGCCAACCATGCTCTTAGGATTATTTAGTAAAAAGTGTCGTGCTTTCATTGCTAGCATGTTTATCAAATTTTTCATAGTGTGGAGATCAGTTGTTATTGCATATTGCATTATTGGGTTTCCTTAAGAGTGTCGACAGCTTCTCACTTGTGGGGAGGGGAAAGGGGAGGAGAAAGGGGAAAGGGGAGGAGAGAGGGGAGGGGAGAGGAGAATGGGAGCAGAGGGGAAGGGAGGGGATGGGGGAGGTATGATGACACGTACCAGAATTATTTCGACCGAATAGCAAACCATAGAGCAATAGATCCAGGGCCCACTTGAGGTTCCTACATGGAAAAATTTGGAGTTAGATTTTCTGTGGTGTTATGTGAGCATTTTCCCACTATTTTTTTAATTCATAAAATGTCAGTTTCTACCACTTAGAAGTTTGATTTTACTAAATTAGCCAAACCATTGCAAGCTATGAAATCAATAATGTGCCTACAATTTCATCAGAGGTCTGGAAAAATGCGGGGGACAATCTCCCTCAGGTTCAGAAGTGGAGGGACATGTCCGCAAGTCTGTAGTCAAGGATAGGCTAGGGGAGGAGGAAAGACTCCCCTTAGAGAAATTTTTGCCCCTCTTGGAAGATTTGAAGTTACCATTTCCTAACACAATTTTACACATCTCGCCCCCCCCCCCCGAAAATATATATTTCCCCTGGAGGCCACCTCCCCTTCATTGCTGGCCAAGAGCCTCAATCCAATCCCCCATCCCCTACCTGCTGACACCGCATTGAACCATATGTCTAGGGATATAGAAACGACCACAATCAGTCCAGGCCTTCAAAGCCAGGGGAGTGGGGGTTGTGGTTTAGCCCATAGCCAAGAAGGGTCAGGGGAGAAAACATCCCCTAGAGAAAGTGTGGCCCTTACTCAGAAAATACCAAGGTTGCCATTGGCTTACTACATTTTTACACTTCTTCCTTTTGAAGGGTTCAACTTAACAACATCCAAAATTATTTAAGAGAATGTGAAAACTCTGAAATGAATTGTTCACCTCCCCCTCCCAAATCTTAGGAACTTCCCGATGGAACTGTCAATAGAAGTGACCATGCAGAAACTAAATCAAAGGAATATGATTAAAAACGAGATCAAAAGAAGGAATAAAACCAGGCAAGGATAATTGCAACTTAATTCATATCAAACTTATTCATTGATTCTGTTGTTTCTAGTCACAAGTAGGGTCTCGTAAGTATGCACTAGGACTGATGGGCTGTAGCACCTGCCCCTGGCCATTTTTTCCAGGGGGTTGCAGTGCCGTCGGTGTTACCGTTGTATCGATGGGATGATTTACTGAGGGCCTTTGCGATGGGCTTTAGGACCAGTGGGTTCAATGGTTGTAAGTTTGTTAATTTTTGGTTATAGGGAAGTGCCCCCTGCCCCCCCCATAAAAATACAGTGGATTTGAAGTATGGAAAGTATTGAGTCTAAATTTTGATTTAAATAAGAATACAATTATTCAATACTCAATTATTCCGCCATGATCTTCAATCCCTGAATTTAAATGTATCCTTCCGCATAACACAATTTGAGTCGTGCTGTATAGATTTGATATGACAATGAATGTCTGTCCGGTATTGGGGCTTAAATCGCACACATTGTTCTCATAAATACATATTTTGAACAGGCCCGTAGCCAGACAAGGTACTGAAGGGGAGCGAAGTGGCTTTCAGGGGGCGAAAATTTTTTTCAGGGGGCCAAATGTGTAAAAATGTATTAAATCAATGCCAACTTGAAAACTCCTAGGGGGCCAAAACATTTTCAAGGGGTCTTCGCCCCCTTTCCCTCTTGACAACGGGCCTGATTGTGCAGCCCCCTTCACTCTTGTCCATTTTGTGATGCGTTGCACGATTTGGCTACTGGAGCGAAATGACTACTCCGGCATGATTCAACATCCCCATTTAATACACTGCGCGTCCGAATTTGAATATCTTTCAATGTAGGTTCCGCACACTATACATGGTTGTGACCAGGGGTTCCTTTGCGAGCGAATCACCCAGTCCTTTGAGCCCCCACCCACACCCGTGCGACCCGTTGGCTATAATTATTCTCTGATTGTAAGCTATCCGTAAGAGTGATCGGAGCAGCGGCGTAGCAAGACCCTATAGGGGCCATGGAAAAGAGACAGCGGGGGCCCAAAACCAATGGTATCATGAATCTATTTTCCTAAGAGTCCTCCAATCTCCATGGGGAAGTAAGGGGTAAGAGTGAGGACCTTATTGCACGCACCAGATGCGGTTTCAATCCCGTATTCCATTCTTGCCTGGTTCTTCAAAATCAGTTCTGCAGTTGTTGATAGCTTTGTGGTTCCGTAGCAGGCTGTACGGTATAATCTTTGTTCAGTCATATCCCTAACTTGGAAAGCTGAGAAGCTGAGCAGAGTCTGCTCCGCAAGGTATAGGCAGAGTTACGATTTTTGGAGAATTATTTTGCGCATTTGGTTGGGGTCCCCTGAACCCTCGGGGTCCCTGGACATCATCCACCCAGTCCACCCTCTTGCTACGCCAGTGGATCCGAGGCATTTCACCGGCAAAATGAAGTACATGAACCGTCAACAGAGAGAGGGACAAAGAGGGAAACAAGCTACTAAGGCAAAATTTTCACATGCAAAGCCAAAATGTCATATTTTGATATACCATGGTGAGTTCAATAATTCGTATGCTGCATGGATACAAGCGGGGTAAACAAATCGTGCATAGCAGCCAGGGGCGGTATTTGAAGTCTGAAAAGGGGGGGGGGACAAAACACAATAAGGTGTCGAAGGCGCTGCGGGAGCACAAAGCTCTCCCTTAAAGCTCTAAGGTATTTAAAGACTTCAAAACATTAGAATGAAGCATTTGGCTACCTTAAAACTCATCGGTTGTGTACTAAATAGATCACAAAATTTACAACATTTTGAACATTTCAATAGTAGCCTTACTCAAAACAGTAGGTCACTTTTATGATAGGTGGGTTTGGACTGTGGATGGTTACAACGATGAAAGAATTGCATAAACCTGTGGAACATGCAAGATATCATACGGAAAGAAGGAAACAACGTTATTTAAGACATTTTATCGTAGTCTATTCTTTTTCCCAAAGTTTTAAAATGCAATTTTATTCATTACATGGAAGATTCTCCTTCTTTCCCCAACCACCTATTCCTTTTTTATGTTTTATTTTTGTCAATGGTCTGGGACAAGGTACTCCACAAGTTTTTATAACTGAAAAAACAAGTTTCAAAAATACAGGTTAAAGGGAAAATGCAGTCCCCCCCCCCCAAATTGGAGTAAGGTACCCCGGTACAGTAATTCAGGAATGGCTCCTATCAATCATGTTACAACATTTTTGTTACTTATTTCCTAAATTTATGCAGAATAACTCATTGATTTACACTCAATATTCAATGATTTTACACAGGAACATTATGAAAAATACTTGTGAAAGAAATAAGAGGAGATCTGTAAGATTTAGCTAATTTTTGAAAATAAACTTGGTGTAACTGCCTTCTCCCTTCAATGTGTAATTTTGTACATGGACGATCAGTTTGAGGGTTGTAGATACGGAATACTTTGCAAATCAATAAATGTTGCTATGGGTAGTTCTTACAGATACATGGCCATTGACGTCCGCAGTGAAAATGCCAGAGAAACAATTTTCATTGAAAGGTGCATCTTCGTAAGGTGTGGCCGGCGAAGCCTTGGGCTGCGAGAGTGCCAATGCTTCATCGGGACCAAGGGTCCTCCCCAAGAAGTGTTTTTAAATTTGATGGCTTTTGCGTCGGTTGTGGACCATTTTTAGGTGATATTTGAAATGCTAATGAATATTTTCCTCATAATGATTGCGAATTTAATGATGATGGAGGTATTTAGCAGTTTAGATTTGGAAATTGACAGCTGTAGGGGGTTACAAGGGTTTTGGACATAGTAGTTACTCAAGCTATCCCACAGAAAGTACTACTGTAACGACGCAATTCCAAAAAAGCTCTCCTACGGACAGCAGTACTAACTGACACTAACGAGACACCTTGTAGTAGCTTGTAGTAATTTGGGGTCCCGAAAAGAGAGTTAACGTGAAAATATACATTTGCTTTGATGTAAAATATGCAAGAATTTGAAAACCAAGAACACAAAAGTAAGCATAAGTTCAATTTTTTGTGATATGGTCAATTTTAAATCAAATTTGGTGTGTATTCATCGTTCATTCCTGCAATAGACAACCCGGTTAGTCATTCTACACAATGTGTCTGGGATGGTAGTGTGGAGAGCAGCATATCATGCGGAGTGAGAAAAGGAAGGGTTTCCCTTACAGATAGTTTTGACAGTAAAGGCCATGCAACACAAGTTTCCGGGCTAACGGCGGCAAAGTGAATGGATGAGAAGGGAAATGGGATAAAATTTTAACTAACGAATAATAAATGCATTGCAAAACAGTTAAAACATTCAAAATGTAATAATATTTTCATTTTCTCTTGCGTTGGCCGCGCACGCATTGTTGATCATTTTAGACATTACTCCGTTCTTAAGTGGAATTATTCCAAAGCCTCGCAGGGGGCTATATAGGGGCCATATACGCAGACACTGAGTGCTGGCCTCCTGTTAAGATATATTTCCAATTTCTTTAGACATGAAGTAGATATGAGAAAGTGTGTGAATCCCAGGAGCGGTTAGTTATCTCAAAGGTTTGCCTGAATTATATTTTGCCATCAGATGGAACAAAACTCTCAATACAAACCCCAATTCCTGGAGCGTGTAGCACGCGGCAAAGTTTCGTTGCTATGGTATAATAATAATATGTAGCATAATAATAGAAAATAATAATCATTAAAAATATTTTCAAAAAATTTAAATGTAAACTCTATCCATATTCTGTTATATATATTCAAAAAGTATTTTTCTTGACATTCTTTGCAGGATCCAGGCCATCCAAGATGGCAGAAATAGCAAACTGGCCACCAAATAATATATATTCCATTAGCAGCTATTTTGCTTTTTTTCCACCATCTTGGTTTACCTGGATTTCAACAAAAATGTTCTACAAAATAATTTTTAATTATTTGGCGTGAACCAACGACATATTTTAAGAGACAGTGTGTCCAACATATTTTTCAAAAATATTTTGACCCTTCAAAATATTATAATAATTTCATGGGCAACCATTTAAGGATTTCCGCCATCTTGGTTGACCTGGAACCTGTAAAGCATATCCAGAAAAATACGTTGCTAATGTTTATTAAAGATTATGGACAGATTTTAGGTTTTAATGTATTGCAAATATTTTTTAAGAATTATTTTCCTTATTATTATAAAATATTGTAATTATATCCCTATATGGGAACGATTACTATGGAAACGCGCATAGCAGATTTCGCGCAACTGTGTCAACGCTGACAGAACGAAATGAGGACATTTCCCTCTATTTCCTGGGGTATTTTATAAGAGCGTCAACTAGCGCTAGCTAGGTCACAAGCAAAGAACAGTATACGTTCACAAACATCTGCAATATTCCTTCAAGATTTCTAAAAGAGTCATGGCACTAAACTTAGATATTAGGTCTAACATTTGCTGTTAGATGAAAGTAAATTTCCACAAACAAACAGTGAATCACCAACTTTAGGCTAGACTACAGGTCTGCATGACGCGTAGATTGTAACGTTAGAACCAACGCTACGTTGGTCAACGCTCAGATTAGACCCTTAGCTTAACTAACGTTACTTCTTCAATTACGAACAGACAACCTACTTACCTTGAAAGTGGTGGAGAATTTATCTATGCGGTCGGACAAATATCCAACTTCTAAGAAAGCTTTGACCATATGTACACTAGCCCTCCGTTTGTGCCTAGTATACGTACAACGCTCCTGCCGTTATAGACTAGACTACGCTGAATCACTCCGGCCCATGCCAAAGGAGCATTACATTTGTCGTGTGCACGGTGTGTAACACTGGGCCTGGTTGAGGTCTAGCGTACTATACTAAATACGTACACTACCAGCACTGTAGTAGTCAATGATGTGCATGCTAACGCTCTCAAGTGCGTGTTAGCGCCGAAGGCGCTAGATGCCTGACTTTTGCGTCGTAACGTAATACTGCTATTGCTTTTTTGACATCCGATGAAGCCCACATGGGGACCGCCATGACACTTGTAATACGGCAAAGCAATTCCGCGAAACAACTATCAAATATATGTTAAGCAAAACACAGTGTA
>WURT03160150.1:0-10745 GCA_009936505.3 Holothuria glaberrima | reverse complement strand
ATATATCAAACAAAGCCAAAACTCCCATGGAAAAGCATTGGCATGGTTTTCACCATCTGACCCTTTGTGACCCCAATTGGCACTTGACATCAACACAAAGTACACGTGTGATGACCCATCATTCACTGAACACTCTGGCCAACTTTAGAGTCCGACGCAACCCCTAGTATGTAGAGGCTTTTGCTTGATTCTACTGTTTGACCTCTCTATGACCTCAAATGATCTTTGCCCTTCTTCAAAAGTACAACTTTGATGACCCATCATCTTCTGGATACTCTTGCCAACTTTTTAAGAATCAGACACAGTCCATACAAGTTGAAGGCTATACTGCATGGTTCCATTGTTCAAACAGTTTATGACCCAAAATGACCTTTGGCCTTCTTCAAAAGTGCAACTATGAAGACCCATTATCTACTCACAACTCTGGCCAACTTTACTAAGATTTGGATAAAACCAATAGTAGTTGAAAGCTTTTGTGTGATTCCAGTGTTTGACCTCTCTATGACCCCAAATGACTTTTGACCCACTTCAAAAGTACAACTGTCATGACCCATCATCTACTGAACACTCTGGCCAGGTGAGGTATAGCGCAATCGCGCACCTTAGCACGAACACTGGTTTGACCTCTTTTTGACCCAAATGACCTTTGACCTTCTTTAAATTACAGCTTAGCTGACCCATTATCTACTTAACACTCTGGTTAACGTTGATTAGGTGTAGATATAACCCATAGCAGTAAAAGGCTTTGCAAGAGTTCACTGTTTGACCTGTCTATGACCCCACATGACGTTTGACCTACTTCAAAAGTACAACTTTGATAACCCATCATTTACCTGTCTTGTCTTGAAAGCAGCACAAACCATCCAGTGCTGATAAGCACGGGATACTTAACACTTCTTTCAAATTTGAAAAAAGATTCCAACATAACCACAAGTATTTGAAGGCTTTTGTGTGATTTTACTCTTTGACCTCTAACGACCCTAAATGACCTTTGCTCCTCTTCCTTTTACCACATTTATCAAGCTTTTGATATATGTTATGAACTTATGACCTTTGACAAGGAACGCCCAAAGAACCTGCAGACAGCAGCCTTTTAACCAAGTGACGGACAGACAGACAGACAGACAGTCGAATTGCTATGACAATAGCTCAACTTGTTGAGCTACCAGGATGCAGGAGTCTGGGGTCCCTTATGAAGATAATGAGTGTAACCACTGTTTTAGTCTTTTCCTGGTATCTGATAGTAAAAAAAACATAATATTAAAGAGAAGGGATCTACTCCCAAAAATTTGAATGCAAAGATGGGGATCAGGCAGGGAAAGCCCCATTGAATCTGTGCCGGAGTGACTCGATAAAACGGTACACAAACTGACAAAGCATCCTGAAGGTTGCAGGAATTAGTAGTATTTAGACAAGCATGAAGCGTTTAAGTATCTTCTATTGTTACTAGATGCACATTCCTAACAGACCACAAAAATTACACTTTGATTTCTTTCGCAATTAGAGGTCACTTTTTTATTGTAGCTATAGGGGGACTAATGAACCGTCTTTTTATTTTAACGATACAGGGCTTGTGAGTGGGGGAAGATTGGCAGTTATGGTAGGAACTGGGAATAAAAAATCTGTCAAAGAATTGAAATAATAATACCCCCCCCCCCCATCTCCCGGGATTTCCACCTATGCATGTGGGCAGAGAAACGTTCAAGGCTAGATGAAAATTTACAGTCGGTAGGGTTTAAAATTACTGCCCAAATTGATAACCAGATTAAAGCCCTATAAGATGTGACCAGGTGAAACTTCGGACTAGGATATGGAGATTTTTAACACTAAGATTTCTGACAGAAAAGACAGGGGCAAACTTGTGACAGTGTAGCCGGTTCCTGTACGACTCGGTCAAAGCCAACTTGGTAGTTTTGGAACTTACCGTGACCTTCCAAAAGTTTGTGTTAAAAGTCCTCGGTTTGGTAAATGATGTGCGTTAACACTTGGTGTTTACATCAGTTGGCTTAGCCCGTTACAAGGTGAACACGACCTTCATAGCCTAATTATCTTATCATATGCTGTTGAAATAATAAGTAGCTGTTCGCTTCATTAAACGCAAACCAATAACGTCGGGTTCCTTGAAAGCACACTGTGGAATAGTTAGTGTAAAAGCTGGTCAAATTAAATAAGTCACTTGATATTAACAATCGATTGAAGGAAATGCCGCCATGGTCATAATGTTTGAACAGAACGCTTCTATCGTTCCAGCACTATTGTCTACGAATGCTAAGCTACTGAAACTAGAGCGGAAGTGGGTGTTCAATGCAAAGAACAGGGGAATGAGTCAATTGACATACAAGGATACAAAGGAGTAGGCCTATCTCTTCTTGGTTCAACGAAATATCTGTATTAACAATAATGAAAACAAGAAGTCATTCCATGGAAACTGAATGCAAATCTCATCCCCTGAATATTCTCTACATATCTTGTGGTTAACAAAATTTCCTAATATGCTGACAAGCATATAAGGACAAAAGAGTAAGTTCTGCGTCGTTTTCCCGGACTTCGATCTCGACCAAAGCTTGCACCAAAGGTCAAAAGTTCAAATTCAGCGGACGCGCAAGTTGTTCTGAAGGACAGTGCGCCACGCACCACATTGCTTTAATACATGACCTAGCGTCCGCTTGCCTTGTTTGTCCTCCGGAAGGTGGTTGCGTTAGTTGACTTTTGAACGTGAACGTGCATGCAAGCTCCCGGAGGTGTGTCACCGACGTCACGTGATCGCAACTCCCTTTGCTAGTGAACAGAAGGGCAAACGTTGTTTCACAGTAGTCTTTATGATTATACCGTTCGCGTATACTGTAAATACGTTTACCGCGCGTGTATTTTGCCCTTCAGTGCAGGGCGATCCCAATCTTAGCGACCCAAAACACTACTAAAATTTGTCTAGTTGTTCTCAACATATCATGTGACTGAAATTTTCCAACATACTGTTGGCCAAATAATGACATAAAGTAAAAAAAAAGAAGAAAAATTTTAGCTAACTTGACCTTTGATCGCATGAAAATGTTTTCATAGTCTTCATGGTCAGGTACCAACCCACTAAGTTTGAACTCACCGAACTTACTGGTATAGTTTAAAACACTTTTTGCTCACACACACACGCACACACACCCTTTAACATTTCTGATGTTGGCGAAGTACAATGTCTCATTTTTCCATACGTTACATGTAGGGAGATGATATTGCAATTATGAGATGTAAACTGAACCATTAATGAAAATATATAAAAATTGAAATACAGACGTTTTCGTTCAGCTCACTGCTATAGCAGTATAGCCTTCGCGAGCTACATGACCGTGACGCTGCTACACGACCGTGACGCTGCTACACAGGCTAGTATGAGTGATAACGGCGAAAGTACTAGTCCACCTAGACCAGGCCTGGCCTATAGACAAACGGCATGTCTTAACCAGGAAAGTAAGTGCAAGGACCGAAAAACCCTTACAATATATCTCACTAGACTCTTTCTTTCTAGGAATGTTAGTAACTGGATTAATTTTGACGATTAAGGCAGTGTTATGGATTTTCCCTGTTTTCGAGCATGCTGCTTTCGTGTAGCAGGCAATGTATTAAGCCTTGAGTTCAGCTAGCTATTTTATGCTCACTCTTTTGCACGAAAAGATATACTCATTCTGCTACTTGACTACGAACACTTTTCAATTTGACGCTTATGATTCGTAAACAGTGGTTAAAGCTAAGGGTTACACAAACAGGGTCAGACTTTACTGTAATAAACACTATCTATATGTGTTTAAAATTACACGTTTGTGTTTAATATGAAACCTTTTAACAAACGTGTTACTCACGGCGCGTTTAATGTTTCGTTTAAGTGTTTACTTTAGCATTAGAAGCGTTTAATTTGGTTACTGTGGCGGATCCAGGGGCGCAACAGGGGTGCCCACTGTTAGCAGTCATGCGTGCAAAAGAAGTTGGGAAAAAAGAAAATGCTTCAAAATGTGTCAATTATCGCACCATTTTGCATCTTAGCCCTCTTCCAAAAGCAAAAATTTTCCAAAGAAGAGGGTACACGCCTCTCCCCTAGGACAGCGATCAATCAAACTCCTTGCGCCCTCTGTTGAAAATTCCTTGGATACGCCACTGGCTTACGTATTTTGTTTTTTCTTAATCATAGACGCCCTGAAGACTAGTTTGAAACCTGTTACAAAATGTGTCTAACTTTCTTTACAGTTTTGAAATGAATTGTCAATAATCGTGTACCTTGCTTTTCTTATTTCACTCAGCAAAGAAAGAATGAAAGGACTTACACGCTTGAGTTAGGCTATTTGTTACTCGTGTGTAATCATTTTATTGGCTGAAAACATGGCCTGGCAGTTACCTTAAATTTAAGGATCCTACACTATTCATTATACTTGTGCGTGGAACAGGTGCAAAATCATATGCATGCTTTTTTATATGTAATGAATAAAGATGGTTGAAAGATTACGTTTTGCTGATAAGCTACGTCGCACAGTCTTGTGAAAATGATGCAGAAAATGGCTTTAAAGACGTATTTTCAAAATAGAAAATATTTGGAAATTTCAGACGCTCCCGCATGGCAACCCCTGAAAGGCCATTTTTAAGCAAAGTTCTCAAATCCTTAAGTGAACTGAAGAACACCTGGACACCACTGGCAGGTCTGTTTGCGAAATGGAAATCAAATAGCCTTGGTCAGACCTAATTGTCATATGGTTCTTCTAATAAATTTATCAGCTAGCATTGGGCCTAAATAGAGGCTCTGAAATTGTAACATAGGCAGACTGTCTCACTGCCATTTAGCCTCTTATAGCAATTGTAATAAAGAGAGGCTGCACTCAACATAACTCTCAAGTTCGTATCTGTTCTGAACCACTGATACCAAGCTCTCTTTGGTAGCATATGATATAGTAAAACCATGGGCGTACAGGATTTTCGGGGGGTGGGGGTAGGCCGTCTTTGCCCCAGAAAAGTCCCGGCGATTCGACAAAATTACCCGATTTTTTCAAGCATTCTACCCTAGAAATTGATTTTTCCGCACTTCTAGGGTATGCATCTTCCACCACCACATGGCACGCACGCCTATGCATACAACACGTGAACCAGCAACGATCTGTGAAGCCATACACCAATATTTCGCATGAACAAATTTTACGGAAGGGATAATGAAAAATATAAACCAGTTTCGTAAAGTGTACAGAAAAGGTGATTTCTAACTGTGTCAGTGTGTTTTAAAGCTTCGTGAAAAGACAGGTCAACGACACTGCCCATTGGCATTGTCAAATTATTCATCTCTTAACCTCGAGTTATTGTTTTGTTTTCTGTTGTGGCCACTATTAGTTTGTGTATACCGGATGACGGAATGGTTCAACAGTTTTGGTCCATTCAAAGACAAAGCATCGTTGACCACAAACTACGACTGGTTTGGATTCGCGCTTTTTGTTGCAAATTCTCTTCTAGTTGCATTGAATGAAATAGTTTTGTTAATTTGCTTCGTTTTGAAGGTAATAGCAGTTTAAAAATGTCATACATGCGGATATTTACCAATCTAAACTGTATGTAATTAAAAGTTGATAACTGAGAAAACCGATGAACTTCGAAAATTAGTTCGTCCTAGCTTTGAAAATTAAATGCAATTTATATTAACTGAAGTTATTATTTACAGGCTATACTGGTGACAAATACCGCGCTGTACTAACTCCAATCCTAATGGCTAGTCGTACGGCATCAAAAGATATGTACATGTTAGGATATTTTGGCATAAATACGACAGGATAGACTATGCATGCCTCTTTTTGATTCCTTCCCAAGGCAGCAGGAATCTATGTATTCAAGCGAGTCAGTGTATGTATGTGCGTGTGTGCGTGTGTGTGCGTGTAGTGTATGTATCGTATGTGAAGCTTCGCTTGTAAACACCATATGCCTATATCTCAAGATAGCAATGATGAGTGCTTTTCAAATTTGGTCTATGTATGGGCCTAGATGTTTTTTATGATTAAGTTTCCTATTGTTTTTGAGGGAAGCGAAAATTCATTCAAGGTCACCAGAGGTCAAGAACCGAAAACCTTGTATGCACGATATTTCGAGGTACAATTAAAGGGTACTTTTTGTCATATTGTGAAAAAGAACCGTCTTGATTTTGGTGAATTTCAAAGACCATCCAAAGTCACCACAGATCAAACTACGAAAAACCTCATAGACTGCTTGTAGACACGATATCTCAAGACTGGAGTGATTGGTAGTCTACGTTTCATACTTGGTATCTAGATTTATCAAATAAAGAGAAAGGCTCTTATTGTTTTTGGTGAGAGTCAAAGCTCAGTTGAGGTCACGACAGGTAAAAAACTGGACACTTCAGTGTAAACAACATACTTCAACAGGGGAATTAATAATATTTTAACACTTAGTAGGCTATACAGTTGTCATCGTTTTTTTTGGGGGGGGGGGAATTCACTACCTTCTGTAGTGTACGAATGCGGTTTAATTAGCACTTGATCGAGCACATTAGAACGCCATTGGGCGTCGGTCTAGCATTTGGGTAATGTTGCAGCAGACATTTAAAAAATGCGTTAGTCGAAATAAATAATGCAAGTCTGCTTTCCTGTACAAACGCACCGAACCCTTTAGTACGCATGAGTCATTTTAATGCACTTAAATTTACCTTTAGCAATGAGTCATTCGGTGCGTTCAAAATTCGGGGACGTCCTCAACGTCCCATTTATCTGGAACATACCTTGAATGATACCTTCTTCTGACGAAATGACGCATGAGAGGTTGTTTGCTAGTGGTGGCTCAGGGTAAGCTTATGTCAATGTACCCATTGTAGTGAACTTGACCATAACGAGGACACCCCAGTTGTTATTTGCATTTTTTCTGCTGTGTATATGGTACTTTGTCTGTAGTAGGCCTACTTAACAAATATTTAAACTGAGCAAGCTGCTCACGGATCTCCTGTGGAGGTGTTCAATGTCACTTTGGCTCTCATGGGAGGCGACGTTGATATCCATGATCAAATTTTTGCAAAGATAATTTCTCAAGTTGAAGCCCTCATCTCTTCTTAAAACCTAGGCTCCGTGACTTTGAAAGTGTTCGCATTTATTGAGTCATATCATAATCCAAATTTCAAAAGTACAATTTAAGGACTCAAAAATGTATAAAGACCTTATGAAGAGAACGTGACTGCAGGCCGGTCACTTGGAACAAGTCACGGTACAGTAAAGAACGGGACCACGCATGACATACCCTTGATGTAGAGGTGTGGGGTGAGGCGGGGCATTTCCTCCACCTTATAAAACTGAGGACAAGATCTACGTTACTCCTGCACTATTTTTATTTTATATCATTAATCCCCACACAACTACCAACAGTACATCCCAGTTGGTATTGGCACTAATGGTATCAACTGGTATTTCGACTGAGATTAAAGCCCAAGCAGTTTACCATGCATCTACTAGACTGAAAAAAACAAACAAACAAACAAACATTCGCCTCTCAAACCGGTGCTGTGGCCGAGTGGATAAAAGCGGTATCATTTGAAGCAATGAAGCTTGGCAAAAGGGAGGTTCGGGGTTCGACCCCCTGGCCGGGTCAAAACAAGGTGGGTTTTCATCCAAGAGCAATCTACGGTTTTCCAATCTGAACTGGCTTTTCAAATAGAAACCAAATTTGATCTAAATTGTTAAGTTGGTTAGCCAACCGACGTGAAGTTGTAATTCATAAACCACATAGGCTTCTCCCACATTTGCGGTCGCTTCGCGTCGTAAAACAACTGCCCTTCAAAGCCTGAATTTATTTAACAAGGTGTTCACTTGAAAAATTTGATAAAAAAAGTTGCTCGAATAAAGCAGCGCCCTCGCTCGTTGAATTGTCCGTAACGACACATAAAACTGCGTGCGTAGGCTATACAGATGGCTTTACTGAGCGAAAGAAGCTCTTGAATTCATTATTGTTTCTATACTTTTTTGTTTGTGTTGTTTTTGTTTTACTTTACTTTGTTGTGTTACGCTGCGCTGCGTTTATCATAAACCACTCCAGCCTGAAAGATTGACAAACAGTTGCTGAAATTGATCTGAAACTTAACTGTCCTATTATGTGCGTATACCATATCGCAAATATACCGGAGCTTTGAGCGGCAGCAAGTCTTTGGAAACGTGCTGTTGTTACGCGAGAAATTCTTCAACGCCATGACTGCTAAGCCTGTTTCTCTGTATGTAACACATTTTGAAGGTCAATCTATGCAACCAATTCCTGCTGTGGACGGGCCTGAAGTAAACACAAATATGGCACACGAGCTGCAGCCCCTTTTCGAGGTGCAAATGGACCTTTTATAACATTCAAACGTTCATTTCGCGAGCAGCCAATATTGGGAAAGGAGTAATACGTCAGTGTGATAACGTTACGTACGCTCACAGTAGGTCAGAAAAGCGCCAGCCTTCAGATTCATGCTGTGTCATTAAGGAGGCCTGCACAGTTAATTGTGGAAGTTTTCTAATGTTCGGATAATTGCTAGACATCAAAACATCTGACGCAAGTTGATGCCAGATAACTCCGGGATCCTTTTCTGCTTGATGGACAGGGCAGACGATAATATTCGGGGTATAAAACGTCCACCCATACACTTTTTGCATGGGGACAAACTATAGTACCAGCCCGATATTTCTATGGAACGGTGCTGTGCCAGTGTTAACCTTTGTGAAAGTTCGTTGCAAAAATCATTAACTCATAATGGCCGACACTATTACTTAAGTGCACCTACGTGGGCCTCTTTGAAGATGTGGCTCCAAGGGTCCATCAAAATGAAACTAGCCTAGTGCTGGCTCACGCATGCGTACAAGTGTTGTTGATCCCTAAGCTGTATGGGTAGATTTTGATAGTTTGGTGTTAACTTGTCGTGAAAACCGGTAACACTGAGTCAGCAAACTGCAGACTTGGACCGTCTAATGATATGCCCCTCTGCGTTTAAGAGGCTACCCAGCCCAACATTTAGTTCGGTCTCAAAACATTTTCCCCACCGCTTCCGCGCCTTTCTGATATTCTCTCAGAATGTTCCCAATGGTACTTCCTATGAGAGGGCCTAAAGAAGTCCTAGAAGGTAATTTCATAACTACCAAATGATGAATGTATCTCCCAGGCCTCTATTATGTGCTGAAAAGTCTGTTACCGTTCAAAGCGGTAGATCTGTATTCGAACCAAAAGCAAATTCGACTAGTTAACTGGTCCACCCGACGGCGCTTCAGTCCGGCGCGCCTAACCGACTTCGTCGGCAACCGATTTTGATGGCAAGCCAGTCGCCAAAGTGGGAGAAAAGCTGGACTTACCCGTAGAAAAACCCACGTACATCGAGCGGGATTTAATCCCACGCACATATGAAACACACGCACTGGTGCACAGCGGCCGCCATGGGCCTGTGGACCACTCTGCCCCTCGACGAACCTTTACTTAAACACGCACTGATGTATACACATGAACGCATACGGCTGTGAATATTGCACCAGGCTTGCTGACAGAGGAGCATTTATCACCAGGGACCTACTTTATCAGAGTAAGCCTAAATGACAAAGGAGTCTCTTTTCTAACGGAGAGTTCATCGATTTCAGGCTGTACACAATCCGCATTTCGATTTCTAAATCTCGACATTCAAAAAGGACTTAAATTTGAGGAAGGCACAAAATCTGGCCAAGGTTATACTTATTCTTTTAAAAGAATACGTTTCCGGCAATAGCCCAACGCACTCAACCAGAGAGCTGCATTTTCAAAATGCAGCTCCTTATTGGACTGTAGGGGTTGCAACCTCACATAGAGCGTTTAGACGTAATGATAAGCAAGAGAGATGAGTGATCACCAAAGGTTAGAAACTTATCGTACGTAACTGCTGAGAATTAAGATTACCAGGAATTTGAAAGCGAACGATCTATAAAGAAGGTTAGTTGCGTAACACCTCAATCATCGAGAGAGCGAATGGCCCATCAGAGGCCCCTAAGATGGTCAGCAATTTCTTCCCTTGACCGATGGTGAGGACGCTTGTTGGGCGAGCCGAATGCGGGTTTTTTCTTAGGATGAATAGGAGTTTTTAAAAAATTTCCACACAAATCATGAACCAAGGACCGTGGGGCTAATTTTGAAGTGGGGGGGGGGGGGAATAATCATCGAAGCGGCCAAACATGTTCTAGAAAATAAAACCCTCAGTTTACAGTTAAAGGCGGCCCAAAATGTCCACGGTAGGAAAGCTGCGTGGGCTAAAGCCCCCGTTTCCCCCTTCTCCGCGGTCCCTGTGAACAATGTAAGATAATGCTCGGATCACCGGCGTATCCAGGGGACCCAGCAGGCCATGCCTCCCCCCCCCAATGCAAAATGAGGAAAAATAAAAAAGCGAAAAGGGGAGAAAAAATGAAGAAAGAAAAGAAAAAGAGAGGCGAGAAAAGATGAGAATTTTTTAAATGATCCAAAAAGACATTTAAGCTATAGATTTCTGTAGGGGTAGGGTGAGGTGTGTTTTCTACCGAGTGATGGATATATTGTAATCATTTTGTATCACAAATATTTCTCAAACTATCAGATTTTTTGCAAATCCTTCGCAAACTATCAAAATTTTGGCGCGCTCTGCGCGCTTCAAACCTTACCACAATGCTGTTCTTATTATCAGTATCTTTTGATAGCAACTCCCAGAGAAGCACAGCAGCAAAAGTCCAAAGCTGTTTACGAATTACTAGGTAAAAGACTGACTTTTT
>WURT03160117.1:0-10746 GCA_009936505.3 Holothuria glaberrima | reverse complement strand
CGGGGGTAATGTCTTGGTTTTCGCCCTTCGGCATCCAATCGAAGGGGCTTTTGAAAAAGTGTTTAAACTGACGGTTTAGACCGGATCACGTTAAGCCATAATGTCCCATCAGAGGACGTATAGCTTTTTGGGTGAAGCAAAACCCTTAATGGGGTACCCTTGGTTTTCCTTCTGGCATCCAGCGGAAGAAGCTTTAGTAACACGATCTAATTAGAATAATAATAGTTTCCTAATTGGGCACGTTGTTCCTTTGTAGAGAAGAGCCCTTCGGAGATAACATTTGTTTTCGTCCTTTTGAAACCAGTTGAAGGGACTTTCAGAAAAAGTTATTTGAACTGGCTAGGAAGATGATAAAGACAGATCCTGACTCTGTGTCCGTTTAATCTCACTCGTGATCATGCGTGATAAATCTTTGTAGCCAGTTTGGAACAGGGCCATACATAAAAGACCTATGAAGAAAGGATCTGATGGTTATAAAGGGGTGACGTTAATTCATAGCGTCCCATTCAAGGACGTTACTCATTTCAGGGAGCAGAATCCCGTTTAGTTTTCACCCTTTGGCATCCAGCTGATATTTTCTTGTGTACGTGTCTGGATTGCCAGATGCCAGAAAATACCATTTTATATTGTCTAATCTTAAAATTTTCGGCAGACGCCTTTACCATCGCCCGATAGTTCGAACATTGCCCTCACATATCCCTTTTTTGTCGAAGGCAAAAGGAATCTATGCAATCACAATGGTGTAGTATATGTGTGTGACACTTGTTCTTGTAAACACTAATTGCAAACACTCAATATTTCAAAGTAGGATGTTCTTCAAGCTTCCCCCATAGATAGACTGAATAGATATTTCGTGACTTTTTTTTTCTTTGCAGAGGTCAAGGTATGCGAGTCAGTACCCATAGAAAACGAAAATCTCAACAGTCGGCTAACTCTACCAGTAAACATGATCATGTCCCTTCCAAGGAGAGAGAACCATTTCCCTGATCATACTTTGAAATGTAATATATATATATATATATATATATATATACACGACACGAAGTACTGTACACATTTCGCGAAAGGTAGTTTTAAAGCAGATCTTATTCGAAATAAATAAACGTAGGTGATAAGAGCAGTGCTTGTGACTTTTTACTTATTCCAGTTAAGCAAACAACTCTTTAAATAAAAAGACATTAATATCATGATATGTACCCTCATTCAGTAAAAGGAAAGGGATATAAAATAGAAGTTGAACAAATGGTTGTCATATAAATTGTTTCATCCGTCCGGTCTGAAAGAGCCCACAAACATCTGTACTTTTAATTTCAGAACAACATGCATTTCCAAGTAACGTGCTCAATGTAAAAATGATATATACAAATACATGCAATATATTCAATGCTGCCATATAGTAACGATAACACATACAAATTATAACGCTGTATCAATAACTAGATTCCACGTCACGAGTGCCTAGCGAGTGTCTAATTCCATGTTAGGGCAGTTTCTTAAGACATTCATTATGTCGAAAAATTTAAGTTCGTGAGAGTTGCCGGGATGGGCCTATAAAGTCCCTAGAGTCCCAGTGAAGCAAGGACTGTAGACCAAACATGAGTCGTACCTTTTGGAGCGTAGTACATACGTCATCATCACTGGCCTACACACCTTTAGTATGCAAGTTCTCCCGTTCCGGCAATTTATGTATATACTGATTATCACAGAACCAGGAAACAGGATTTTTTTTATTCACGAATCGGTTCAATAACAGAGGGATCTTTTGTTACTATGTCACAATCCCTATTTCATATGGAAATTGGCAAACCATCAGTATCACATCATGGTTTTAGTCAGATAAATCTTCCTGCAAAGCGCGGTATCGTATCGAGGGTATCGGAGTGATCAACCATTATCTGTGATTCGCTACGATGAACATAGCCGCACTTACCTTCAGGGGCCCCGTAACCTATCATATGAGGAGGCGCCCTTTTCAGTGCCTTTTATGATGACATTCTTTGTGGGTGGGACTAATAAGTGACACTATCTTAGCGGAGCGCCACCACCATTGGCTTGTAGCCTACAAAGAAATTAGGGCAAAAATGACAATGCCGGCAGATTGCCGAAAATGTCACTTCCCTGGTCTCATAAGACTGCTGCTTCTTTTCATGATTTAGAAATTTTTACCTCCTCCATCAAGATGGGCAATTTTGCCCCGTATTACTGGGGGGTTGGGGAGAAATAGAACTTGACATATAACCTCTGCTGTATTCATTTTTTTATGTGTTAAACAGGAAATGGAAGGTAATACATGTACATGGCATCGGTACAGAAATCCATAAAGAGTGGTTTTGTTAGTCCCAATTCGTGTGAATTGCAACAAGACAATGTATCTGCAGGTAGTGCAACAATCGTTACATCAATAACCATATACAAGTGCGCGTGCGCATTCTGATGGGTAGCCGCAGTATATGGGGTTACATACTCAAGAAAATAGATGCCAAGAATTTGACCTTTCGTCGCAGGACCATTACCTGTAGTCATGTTAATACATAAAGTTTAAAATGAAATGTATAACTATTCAAAATAAACAATTTCATGATCCAGTAGCAGAGCTACGGGGTTTGGTCAGAGGAAGGAGACTGGTATTGTGGGAGTTTTTTAACAAGTACAGATACCTTATGCATTGCCGGCACTACACCAGTGCTTTTCAAACTTTTCTTTCAATTTGCCACTTGATTGAAAACTTTCCCCCACTCCTTCCCCAAATATATTTAAGAAAACGTAACATGTCTATTCGTGTCCCATACTAGTATGAAGGCAAAAATTAAGCTAACTTGTTCTTCATGTGACTGTTGAGTGCGGATCCCCAATTTTGAAAAAAAAATCGTTGCAATGGGGTTAATGGCTCACTTTGTGAGAGTGAAGATTTAGGACAAGAAGTCCCCGATAGAGGATTGATGATGCAGAGGGCTTAAGGAAGGAAGGGATATTTGGATTATTCTGAGGTAAATTTAGAAGTTTATATCGAAGTAGGTAATAGACAAAAATGAAAATACCCCAAAGAGGTGACAGTTTCCCAACCCGAACCCCCAACGCTGTGTATCTGTCCCATATTATCAGAAATGGAACTTTCCGTGCCTAACAAATTACATTTTATTTTTTTTATTTCAAAACGCCAGAAATTAACACAGATCGATGTGATAAAAAATTGCTTGTGACATTTCGGGGGATTGCTCTGCCCCCCTCCGATGCATATGGCCATGAGTATAACTATAACCCATATACTGTTCAAAATGGTAAAGATGGAAATGGAAAGTGTGGGTCCTCCCCTAGGAAAATTGTTAAATTAAAGACATGTAAATTTCTTGCTGATGGAAGTAAAGGCACTCAAAATTCATTTCATCTGTTCATGGCACTGCTGATTATTTTTAAGTGTCGAGTGACTAGCCATTGACCCAAAGATCGTGTGCAATCAGACTAGGCAATTCGTCGGTCGGAATCTAGAACTCCTTACACAATCACAGCCATCCATATTCGTCCTTCTCAGTTGACCCAAAGGGTTCTGGGTACTGACTGAGAAGCACTGATATAACCGAAGAGCTACTATGGGCTACTGCGTATCTCTGTCATTGTTGAAAATGAACTTTTCCGCTTGCTTAAGCGCAGATAATGATCGTCTTTTGAATATTTTGTTAATAAGGCCTCTAAACAACGCGATTAGATCCTTTTAATTAAAAACAATGTCAACAATACAGAGAATGCGAAAAAGTGCAAACATACCTCCAAGACGTGCATGTATAACCACGCTCCAGTATTAATACAATAGTATACTCTTCGACACGTGTATCATGCACCATAACCCACATGACATGCCTTCACGAGATTTCCCTCCATTTGACGTTTTAGATTAAAAAATCGTGACTATAGTGCTGCTGGATCTACATTTCGGTAGGAAGGAAGGTGAGGATTTCTGTTTAATGTTAAATCAGAAGCAGACGTGAAAGCTAAAAAGCTAAAAAGTGTGACTACAGTTATAATGGAAACTTTCAGGGTCCCCTTAAAATCTAAATATAGGGGACCCGTAACCTATAGATTGCCTCGATTATTGGGTAAATCCGGCTATGAAGATGAACCAACGATATGTAACGAACCCATGTTGCAAAAATATGTTCTTTCCGCTACTGCAAATTGGAGAATGGTTTATTGAGATAAATTTGTATAAATTGGTTTGTAGCGTGTCTCTGCCTGCTTGTAACTGCCATTACACCAATGAAAGTGGAAATATGTTACTTAGTATGTGATTGTGGAAGTGAAATACCAGTTGAAATAGATACGTATATTTAAACTTCTAACAAGTTTACTGATGCAGTCTTGTTTACAACTCGTGTAACCTTCGTGGCCATGTTATTTTCTGCTTGTTAGTCATATCTCAATAACTCGTTCACTATTCCACAACAGGAAATGACTTCTTACTTGGATAAATATACACCATGGCATGTGTATTGTGTAAAAACCTAATTACAGAAATTCATATATCCTGGCCGGTGGTCACTTAGGGATAAGCTCGTCTAGAAAGTTTAACAAGACGTTAGTCTAAAATTTTGTGAAAAGTCAATTCTCTGACACCGCAAACCCATAATGTCAAACCTGTTGTCTTCAAAAAAGTACTTTTTAACCTTGATAGATTCTCTTTGTATATTAATAGATTTTAAATTGACAATTCCTGTTTAATAATCAATAATGCACGCAGGGACATCGCTAGAGGAAGGTATGGGGATGTGACACCCCCCCCCCCTTTTACGGATCCAGTCGTACAAATTCTGCTACAGTCGGCAAAATTTTTCACCTGTCGACAAAATGAAGAGAGGAAAGAGGAAAAGGGGGAAAAAGAAAAAGGGAAAAAGGGATAGAGAACAAAGGCAAGGAAAGAGACAGAAGGCACGGAAAGAGAAAAGAAGCAAAAAGGAAGAAGAGGAGAGAGAGCCTGAGGAAAAGAGTAAAACGTAGTAAAGAGCGCGCGAGCTTGTGTGTTTAAAGTGGGGCCCAAAGAGGAGAAATTGGGAATGTATGTATGCTGTGGACAACTCATGTAATATTTGAGATACAATTAGTCCAGAGGAACTATTCTGTAACTTATAACCTTCTCAAACATTCGAAATTGTTCATGGCAGTGTGAAATCGTGTCACGGTGAGACGACAAAATTTTACATCAGTTGGTAAAATGTAGAAAAGATATGTTAGGAGGAAGGAAAAGTAGAGAAACAAGGGAGGCAAAACCAATAGAGTGGCAGCCAAGCAGTGGGGTGAGGTGGGAATTTGAGCCTGGCACACCCCTTTCTACCATACTGGTGTCTAGAATTGTTCGGACACCCCATCTGAAGTCAAGTCAAGCCATTGAATCCTTTTAAAAAGGCCTACATGAGTTAGCTGAATTGTGGAAGATAGCAACCCGAATCATGACTTGTTATACAATATCGTTGGCTTTCCGTGAGTTTTGCTGGACGTCGACGCTGAATCGCAGTGACAAATTTGAGTTTGAGGGTGCAATTTTATGAGCGTACAACGTTTGGGATCATGAATGGTGCTTTGTAAGGAACAGGGGCAGTGGCGTCGGCATGGGGAAAAACATGGCCTATGCGATTTTCGAAGATATTCAATTTTTATAAGAAACCCACAAGCGTGTAAGCCTTATACGTCTGTAGGGGGATGAAGTATGTTTTCGATTGACTGACTGAGTGATGGATACATTTTAATCATTTTCTATCACAAATCTTTCCAAAGCTATCTAACTTCGGGAAGCTTTGTGCGCTCTAATATTCATATTCTATTTTTATGTCATTCAAAACGTATTTTTCAAAGGTACTTTTACAGGTCTTGTAACAATTCTTATGAAAATTTTTTAGCGCACTTCGCGCCCAACTGCCACAGTTTACACTTCATGCCAGATGACCATTTTTATGACGATAGTGAATGAAATTATCCGAGTGATATCTATTATCCTAAAAACTTAAAGCCAAACCTCAGTTTAGCATCAAGATGCAATGGTAATCTTGTATTATGCATGGGCAATGTTTCTGGTGCGATATTCTTGATTTGAAATATACACCTCTTTGCACAAGCTTATAGTTCATTAAGAGCATTTTTCAGAAAATAAGCATATTATGAAATATGCAATTTATTAACTTTCTGTGCCACTTGTTATACTTTTACTTCCCATGAGTACTTCACCCATTGGAAACTGTGCATTTGGATTCTTGTTCAAAATGAGTGAAGCTAGCTCTTTTGTGATATGTTCTCCTAGAGTGTCACTTGGATGTGAGTTAAAAGCACCATACTAACGTCCGCAGTTTAATTGCAACAGAGCTTTCAGGAAACCCTGTGCCGTTCTCATTGCACCACCATAAGAGGTGTGCCATGCCACAAAAAGTCCAAAGCTTCACCAAAGAAAGAACCATTTTGCAACTAAGCCACCTTACATCTGTACATAAACGAAAATTCTCAAGTGGAGGAGTTTTATCGCCTCCACTTATACACCATACCTTGCCCTTACACAAAGACAGAGGAACAATTTTTCAACATTTTAATCGGTTCAAAACTTTGCCAAAAAGAAAGCATCATTTTGCACCTAACCATCTTAAACGAACAAAAGTTTCCTAAAGGCTAGGTAGATCTCTTCCTTTAGCCGCCCACCCCCTCGCGACACCTTTGCACTAGGTGAGAGAGGAAGAACCGACCCTCGGGTGCAAAGTATTGTAGATACGAATATATATATATATATATATATATACTAAACATAAACTTTCTGAGATTGCCTGGAATGGAATTATGCATCATCTCCTTTCGGGCCCTCCCGCCCCCCACCCAACACCATCAAATCTTGGCTAGGAGCCTTAGTGCATGAAAATGTATGTTATACCCGACGGACTGTTAACTGTTATTGCACTCAGGGAGGGTGGATTTACAAACCCGAAAAAAAGTTTTTGGCCCTCTTCGGGCGCTTTTGGGATTGACTGTTCCAGTTCTTTAGTATTTCCATTCCAAACGGCTAAGCAGTGCAGAAATCCTTATACAAAGTTAACTGTAATTTAAATAGTTTACACAGCTTTCTGTAAAGAAATTAGTCCCCGACCGTGTAGCTGTTCGCACATACGGTAAATAGCGAGTGCGATTTTGATCATCAACAGGCAGGAAGGTCCCGGTACAAAGTATGTTATCACCAATTTGGACCAGCCACCATGAAAGCCGAGTGACGTACTAAGCTTTTCTCTGAATTTGAACCGAGAGCGTTGTGGATGCCACATTTTCGCCATGCCTGCGCCGCACATGGGAAACATTCATAACTATAGTCACAAATTTGTGTTTTTATGACATACAACCCAAGGTCCTAACCGTAGTGCATGCTGCATGTACAGCTTGATTAGCTTTCCAGTGGAAATTCCTGGATCCGCCACTGCAAACATGATTTCATTCAGCTGCTTTCAAAGTAGTCTGCGAACAGGTGTGGCCCAAGGGAGCGTTACCCCTGCATATTTCCCCTCCCCCACTTTCTCCAACTAAATCAGGTATTTCAAAATAAAAGCGTATCGTTTGTACAAGAAAGGCTTGCTATGTAATGCCTGATTTGGACTGTGTACTTCTAAACTATCTTAAAAATGCAGTACTTTTTCGGCACACTTCGCGCGCATACGTCACTGCTCCTTGGCATAGTTAGGCAACCTTCCTGTATGGCAATCTGAGTGATGATACTGTTCCAAACCACATGCAACCCCTACAATTATCCATTCTCCCCCATCACAATTCCCTGGATCAACAACTCGACCGGCTGTTAGTACGGGTCCAAATCGTGATTGCAGTGTTTTATCCTTTTAGCCGTTAAACGCTTTATTCTAATGCCCATGATTTTTAAAATGGTCCAAAATTTCGGAGGGCTTCGCCCCCTGGAGCCTGTCTCGGCATTGTCTGTGAGCCCGACTGGGGCCATGGGGCTGACCCCTGGACCCCGCACTCACTTGCTTCGCGCTACGCGCGTCATTTTTTCGTCGGCATTTCCTTCCCTTTAGTCGCCAAAACCTGACACTTCAACCCCCCCCCCCCATTCAGAATACTCTGGCGACGCCCTTGTATAAATGACACTGCCTGGATCTCATTCCCACCTTTTTATATGCCGCTATGCTTTTGCTAATCAAACACAGTATTTTACTCCACCAACAGCCACTCAGCCGACCAGTTAACCTAACTTTAACCCCCGCCCCTTACAAGTTTGTCACATAAGCTTATAGATATAGTTTACACGTTGTTAATATTGCGTATTCTCAACTCGAATGATTTGAGGGAGTACTTGTCACCCTGCCACGATTTCCATATAATCCCGTCAGATTGGAGGTAATTAGAGGACGGATAGTAAATACCGTTTGGTGATGAATCACCACAACCAGTGTACCACCAGCCTCCGCCATACATACTAGCACAGTTGTCGCCACTGGAATCATTATCGGAGTCAAAGGTTGAGAACTGCACTGGAACACCTATCGTAAGTGAATTGCCTGATGGGGAAAAAGAAAATAAATTCGTCTTACCGGCGGTTGCGAATGGAAATAGCCCTGATTTCAACCTCAAACATGAATTGACCATATCCATATGACGTAATAGGACCAAAGACATTGAAGTGGACCCTCGGTAAGGTAACTAACTGTAGTTCAGATTACATTCATTGCATGTCCTCTATCATGAAGTCAAGATCGTTTGTCAAGTAGATTGTGACATCAATGCATATGGTCTATTACAGAAACTAGAATAATAATAATTCAGACCTTGAAAAGAAGTTTTTAAGACATTTAGCGACCACAAATGTTGTAGCGCCTATTGCATATAAATTACTTCATGTCGAGTGCCTAATCAACTCAACAGTTTAGATCAAATTTTATTTCTTTTGAAAGGTCAGTTTATATGGGAAGTCGTATATTTTTCTTGGATGTTAAATTTACCCACCTTCCTGTGCCCCGACTAGGTAAAGGAACCCTGAACCTTCCGGTTGCTAACCGTCATCGCTTGAAATGCCACCACCTAGTTTGTTAACTCGGTAATAGACCACGTCATGAAACCTGGAAGGCTTCAACCGGAGACCCTGAATATTCATTCCACATCTCCTGATAAGCAATCATCCTCCACTATTCCTCTCTTCAAATTATTAAAGATTAGTAACTTATAATGTGAACAAAGTTGTAAAAGATTTTCAATTCAAAATTCCTCAGTCCGATACTTTTACGTAACTTGCAATTTTACCTGATTTCATTCGTTCATAAAACGTTACACCAACACTAAATGTGATGAGTCTCTTTTGTCAATTCCAAGTTCACATCACTTGAACCAAGTTCAAGAACGAGTCATTACTTCTCAGACAAGTGATATAATTCTTTAAAACCTTTCACGTATAGCGTGAGCATGGGTCTCGTGCCACACAATTGAACACAATTCCATTTCATATGGCATCAGGTAGAGTCTTTACTTTTTAAACAAGTGATATAATTCTTTATCACCTTTCACGTATAACGTGAGCATGGGTGCACCTATGGTATGAGTATGAGTCTTACGCCACACAATTGGACACAAGTCTAATTCAAGGGCCATAAGGCTGGTCTTTTTGTAAGTTCATATCATATTAATACAAGAAGTCAAGATACGACCGGCATTCCCTAAATCTTATGGATTGCCTAAAATTTGGGAAGATAAATTTAGGCCCGGTGGGAGTATAGATGGGGTAAACAAACGTCGAAAAATTTATTGTGTCAAAGTGTCTCAATCTTTGGGAGAATCCCGAAAATTTTGTGTTTCCGGTTTTAATTTCTTTAGCAGTTTGGTGGATCCTGTGATTGCCTACATATGTTTTTACAAATTTTTTATTTAAAAACCCATCAATTTTTAGGAAATTATTACTAAGTTTCAGAATAATCTGTTTTAAATTTTGGAAACAATGTACAGTTGTACTACTAACTAGCATAACATGAGACAAGAACATTGATTGAAAATCTTTTTCTCATTTGAATTAAGTGAAGCATATTTATAACGGATAATGAGTCACACATAAATCGGTCTTGAGCTGGAGATCTACAGTTTGGAAACTTTGTTGCGAGTAATAAGTTACAACTAGGTTATCACTTTTACAATTTTAATAGTGTCTCTCACGTTTTTGTTCCAATGCACTATACGGAGGACAGATCACTAGAAACTTACCTTCACAGCAGGTGTCGATCATGTACGTCTCTTCACGTACATATTCTAACACCTGTGATTAATATCAGAAATCATCTAATTTCACTACATTCATGAGCCTCATTTGAAGTTATCTCTCAAACCATTGATTGGTTCCCATATATGAATATTCATATAATCCTTCGAAGCTTGGACTGTAATCTTGTTCCACGGCCCTCTCACTTTCACACAGTAAGTCAATGGGACTTCTTAAGTGAGTGTGAAGCGAGTAAACCACACACTAAAACTCAATTGACCGTGTTCGTTCGAACTGCATGGTATTTAAAGGGAAATATTGCGTTTGTAAAAAGATAATAAAGTGACGTCAATGTAATTCCATTGTGGTCTGTTCCCCTTCCCAAACACGAATCACAAATAACTTGCACCAGATCAACACAAATGTCACGAAATACGGACCAAAAGAAGCAACGATTTTTTTCATTGAACCGGCTCATTATCGAACAATAAGCCTCGCCCACATACATGATACATCGTTCGTTCCGCTGCATATTCATT
>WURT03160106.1:0-10746 GCA_009936505.3 Holothuria glaberrima | reverse complement strand
TCTGTTGAGAGTTGAGACTTCATTCATTCTGAAGAAAACCTACAAAATTAACATTACCATGGGTCTATGTTAAATGCTTCTGGCAAACATTAGGTGCTGGGAGTATATTCCCAGTGCAGGTGTAAGAATTTGTTTTACAAATTGAGAAACAAATGCTCTTTTAAATTTCCATTAAAAATGACTGAATTTAACACCCACCAGAATGGAGGATGAAATTTGATATCTAATTCTGTAATTCTGACACTTTTTTCCTCTTATTTTGAAGAAAAAAAAAAGAAAAAAAAAAACCTTGAAAGACTTTAAACAACTTTATAGTGAAGAGGAGGATGAACTTAAGCTGAAATTTGAAACTGAGATTGATGAAAGTAAATCATATTTTACAAGGATAAACTTATCCTTTTGACTGTTTATTCTGCAATTCTCTTCTGTGAAGGCAATGTACAATCTTATCAGCAGCAATCATCCAATCATTTGGAGCAAGGGGGGGGTGACGAGGGACAGGGGAACTGCCTTCAATATGTACCTACCTGTACGCAGCATTCCACCATGAAAAATGATCATAAAAACATCTGGTCTAAATATAGCTTATGTCAGTGTTTCTGTTAGGCTGGCTATGATGCCTTTTAAAATGCTGTGCCATTGAACAGTATAATATAAGACAAATGTTCAGACATCCCTATTAAACTCAACTGATATATGGGAATCTTATCTACAGTATGAGCTCAATACTAATCCCTTATATTATTAACATAGTAACCCTAACCTACTGTACCTGCACTTAATAGTACCTGGCAGAAGTTTCAATTTCAATTATTTCAATTTCCACTTCTTGAACATTTATTTGAGTCATTTTCAGGATGTTCTTTCAAAGAAATATTCTCAGAGATCAAAGAGAGATAAAAAAAATGACTCAGGAGGATCTCACAGTTAGCTCCATGGAGCTTGCAATGAGCCCTCCTTTCCACAATTCATATACAACAGTTACAGCAAAAAAAAAAAAAAAAAAAAGAGACGAAAAGGACGAAGTCACCTTGTTGATATCACAGTGGGAGAGAGGGCGCTCTCTTGGAGAGGATAACCTCCCTTATCCTACTTCAGTGAGGGTTATATACATTTAAAGGAGGGACAATGCACTGTAAGTTGGGTATCACTGGGCTCAATGGGTACAGCACTGTGAATATTTAGGCCTACCCCCAGAGAATTTCATAGAATTTTGTAGAATGCAACTTGCATAATATTCCTCAATCTTGAAAAGTGTTCCAAAATTTTATGACTTTCTACAATCTTTAAATTCACTTTCCCAAACTTGTTGCAAACTATTGTAATTTTTTTGTTTCTGTTTAAAAGAATGACTGGTCTTATAATAAGCAATTCCCTTTCCCACCCCATCTACTCAGAGACCTTTCACTCTGAACAATAAACCAAAATATAGACATAATACTTGATTTTCACGATTTCATGGTTGATGCATGTACACTTAATGGCTCACTATGTGTACTGTGTGTCACAGCATACAGTATTTGCTGCACAACTGAAAATTGTCCAACCTTTCCCCCAAATTTCTGAAAATTTAATACCAAAAAAAAAACAAAAAAAAAAATCCACAATTTAGCAAAATATGATTATATCTCAATAAAAGTCACACACAAGAGCAACAAACAGTTCAACTACCCCACAGTGTACTGTGTAGTGTCATTATCAGTGCAATGATCACATGAACCCATGTGTATTTCTAGCCTGTGAGGGAAAGTGGTTGAATGCACTTTATAAATATAAAACTCACTGAAAAAAGTTAATCTTTTTCTGTGCATTTGCATTTTTTAACCAGACGAAAAGGTCAACCCTTTCCCTTCTTACTACCATTAGATAAAAACAAAAAAACAGAAACAAAAACATGAACAAAAAAAGGTGCTATACACACCAAGGCAAAAGTGCCATCTATTTTCAGCCACTGAGGAATAAACCAGCTACTGTGTAGTACTGTACTTCTTCTGAGAAATAAAGATTTTCACAGATTAAAACAATTGACTGATGAAAAATGAAAGCATTTAATAATATACAGGTAGATTAAGCTGGATTAAATCCTTGTATCTATATCCAGAGTTTATGACAAGGGAAAGGTATTCCTGGGGACAGGATCAAAATCAGAACTTGTAGTAGAAAGCAACATTTTTATCTGATAGTGATAACATCTTCTTCCTACTGTGCTTGCACCCCTGTGACCATGAGAAAAATTTTTTTTTTGGCTGAGCAGCAAGATATATTACCAGGGAGATGCTAATAGCATCTCCCTGGTATAATATCCAAGACTACAGAATTGTCCAGGGAGAACTGTCCAAGTCTACAGTAACTACAATAAGCATTTCCTGTAAGTGAAATTTTCAATCATTTCTTTTTTGTGGTGTCAAATTCATGCAGCATAACTCCTTAATTTACCTTTACGAAAGTTACAGTAAGATAAAAGACATCTTACGAATTCTAATGGATTTTTCTACAGGGGATTTTAGTTTATCACTGTTTGGCAAAAACAGCTTTTTTGGTTACATGTTCATGTACATACATACAGTACTGTATTTTTAAAGTTATGACATGTTACCAAGAAGAGCTGTTTATACTGTACTTGGTATTTAAGGAATAAAAGCTGCAAATTAAGGAAAGATCCACCAAAATTCTTTCAGTATCTTTTACTGTTCTCAGGATGTACCTCTTCAAAGTTTGCTGGTTTCTACAGTAACTCATTGCCATGGGAACAAAAATAATGATGTGGAATGTTGCACATTGACAGCGCTTCTTTTGTTAACCTTATGGCCTATAAATTATTTCTTAATTATTTGTCAGCTAGTTTACAGTTTGGTGAGTGATACGTATACTTTAAAGGAGAAAAGTTCACATTCCAAAATTCCTCCAGGTACCACTAATTTCTACTGTCTGAAAGAAACAAAAGGTAACACTACAAATTTTGTGAGTTTCCTCTTTTGATGAAGGGAACCCTTTGAACAATGAATTAGTCTATTTACAATTCTAATAATAATAATAAAAAAAAAATACAGGTTGTTTTGCCTATTTATTTCATGAAATTACTAAAAGTATAGGTAGCGAGAGAAAAAGTGAACTGCCTGTGTGGGACAGTTTAATTCTGCAGTTAACAGGTTAACCACTGGATTAGATATGGAGCAAACACAAAGAAAAAAAAAAAAAAAAATGTACTGAATCTGCAAGTGAGTCCTGAAAGAGTACACAGCTGCACCTCTTTCTTGGTTTCTTATTTACACCCAAATTGCATTCCAAGTAGTACTTTGACACTAAGGGATATCAACAGGGCAATACTAACTCGAAGCAGAATTAAATTGCAAGTGTCCTCTTTAAAGCAGGTGAAAACTACTGTAAATCCCAGTCCAGAGGTCAGTCAGCATATTAAATTTATTTTTCCACCTTTTGTCTAAAATAATAATTTTTCTTTCTCTCTGCAGAAACAAATTCCTACCAACCTCAAGACCAACAAGAATCACTGCCGCTCCCTTCATTTGCAACACCCGGTATATGGATGAGGGCTGTTAAATACATAGGCTTCAGTAACAACCTTGACCTACCACTCTGCAGGGAAGGTTTATCTAATCTTTGAGTCCTCAACTCTTGAAACTTGACAACTTCCAGAGCAGGAGAAATCGAGACTAAGTGGAACTTTTGTCTTTAATTGGTTGTTGTATACCTTTTTTATATTAATTTAGGAAAATTTGACCTTAGGATGGGGAGTTTATGATGTGTTGACGCTTCTACTCAACCTGCAGCACAGTGACTTAATGACTCTTGCCCTCTTTAATAGTCTTTGTAGCATATATACCATGGAAGTATCGAGGTAGTACTTCCATGCATATACTTGTCAGGTTGCAATCAAAAGTCAGATTTACTTTGTCAACATTGTGGTAGGGAGTATGGTCACCCTCTTTGTTGAATGAATAGATCGAATACAATTTAAGTTGGGTGCTATATGTTCAATTACTGTATGTAAGTGAGATATATGCATGGGTGGTAAAAGTCTAGATCTGGGAAGAACCTTGCTGAAAAAAAGTTGTGGATTTCAAAAGGAAATTTGCTCAGCAGCTGGAGGGAAATTTAGTTCTGAGACTTAAAATTGTGAGATAATTACTGACCCACATGCTGGCTGGACCAGTCATGTACAAGCCCACATGCTTTTATCTTCCAAGAACACGTGGCCAGGAGCAGTTCTCATATGTTGTGTTCCTGTGTACTACACCACCACAGCCTCAAATTACAAGCACTTTTATGTCTTCCTAAATAACCATACCTACTGTAAAGAACATCAGGGATGTGAGTGGGACTAAAGAAAAAAGTGGAAAAGAGGGGTAATCCTTACCTACTTGTGTGTGGTCTAACCTAACCTTAGGCTGTGCTAGTTCAGCCCAGCCTAGGCTATATGTAACTAATGTTATGCCTTGGCTAGGCTAGGCGTACGCATGTAACCACATAGATGTGGCAACAACTGCAATGAAGTATTACCGCCAGCCAATAGCTGAATCCTACATGGAAGTAACATGTTTGACTTCCACATCTTAAAGACTTTCAAGTGACCAGTACTGTTGACATAACCAGCCAAGGTCTAGGCTAACCTATCGTTAGGGGTTACACCTCTGTGTTTCAACATCTCGTTGTTCCGATGTCTCTATATTCCGAATGTGTGTATGAAGCACAGTGGTAGGATGGGGGCTTGTTCTAACCTAACCTTTTCTCTAACACTAACCTCAACAAGGACTTTTCGGAACATAGAGACGTCAGAACAAAGAGACATCGGAGTAGAGAGCTGTCTCCATCGTTAGGACTAGCCTAACGTTACTTGATCTTTTCTTCACAAAATGACACAGACAGAGAAGCCAGGTTTAACCTTAGTATATTAGGCAGATACAGTCCCATTTTTTTATGCTGGCATACATGGTCAAACCAATATCATCCTCCAGGATCATCACTAACCAACGGAGCTGTTCGATGCGACGGTGGTGCTTCTCTACGTTCATCGAAACTGCAATCTCTTGTCGCCGAGGACTAAACTCGACTTGACCCAACTAGCAGATGAAAAAGTTGGATCACGAGAGCGCAGGCATAGGTTCATTACAAAATTATCATGCGTACAACGTATGCATGTATGTTCGATCGACTTCGTACAAGCGCGAGAGGTAGCCTATTCTTTCAATTACCAGGTTACTTGCATATACATAGACCAACATACGAACAGAAACAGACAGGAAGCCAGAAAAAAATGCAGCGCGGGTCGTAATACATGGGATGAGGCAAAGTTTTTAGGCATATGTACGAAGCTAGAAATGCGGGAACTTGTGAGCAGAAATAAAAAGCAAACTACGGAAAATGCATATCTGCAGCATCAGAAAAATTAAAAACGTGATGCACTGATTGAAAACTTGGAAATTCCTGGAAATGTGGAACTCTCACATCCCTGAACATACTGTACCATGGTTTAGTTGCTAAATGTTGTTATTTAAAAATAAAGGGAATAAAGTAAATGTTGACGGTAACTATACTGTACAAATACTTTGAAACTGAAAAATACAGAAAGCCATTATACTGTAGCCCATGAATTAAGGCACTGAATGTTGAAGGAGAGCACACCATCTCAAGTTGCAGATACAGTACGTACTAAATAACTGTATTCTACTGGCTTAAGAGTTTTCACTAATTAGCAATCAGTGTGACAAATACTACCAAAAATAATACTTGGGATTTTCTACAGAGATGCATGAATGCTCAAGACACTATTCATAAATCACTCATGTGTTCGAAAATCTGGCCACCCAAGCTCATGGGGGTCGTACAACCAAAACTGTCATCAGTGCTCATGATTACTGTAACTCACGAACCCTTTTCCAGTCTCTTGTGCTGAGCACCTAGCGATAAGGTAACAGGTTCCACTTTTGAAGTCAAAGACTCGACTGGGATTCAATACAGTCTTAATTTCAGCTGAGAGGCAGATGTGCTCAAACTCGGCTAATTAAACCGTTAACTAGTATGGCCTATAGTGGTTAAAGGGAAAATGCAGACACCCCAATCAAAGTTAGTATGCCCCATCATTCTAGTTCAATAATGGCCTATTTTAATCATGTGACAGAATTTTTGTTAGTGAATTGCGAAATTCAAGAAGAATTTCTCATTGCTTTACCCATTATTTGTAATAGTTATGTTTAAAACGTCTTCAGAGGTGCTTTTAATGCAATATGAGGAGATTTGCAAGAGTTTGCTGATTTTTCAAAGTAAATTTTGGGGCAACTGCCAATTGCCTTTAACTTGGATGTGCCAAACAGAGAGCTATAATGGATACTGCAACCATAATTGCCTACAGTACAAATTGCAGTAATACTGTGTATTGCTGCAGACTCTTAATAAGTCAAATTTAAACCTGAAGAAACTGCTTGGAAATAAACAATCCTGTGTACAGGCACAGATGCAAATGGCAGGCACTTTTCTGGCTCAAGCCCACCTCCTATTCCCTCACCCATTCAGCACCACTTACCTTTTGAGATGATATCAAAAGGCTGCACTACTGTACATAATACTTGTTTTGATTGCCAGCTAGTTGCCAGGAAATTTCATTGGCACACTTTGAAGATAATCCTGCAAGACTGAAGCTCCGTTTTTTTCACCAGTTTAAATTTCATATTTTTCCCCAAATCGCGCCCTCATTTCCATTGAGACCTCAAAAATTTGACACTGCAGATCATAGGTTCTAACTTTGCTCGAACTGATTAAGCCCCCACCCCCATCTTTGTAACCCTGGATCTGCCCCTGGTGTATGTCACCTTTCAAATGCATTTCTTTATGAAAAAGCTGGTCTCTAATGATGATCTAAAGCAATCCAATAGGCCTACATGTATTACTGTCACTAAAGCCTAAGCCATAGGACTGATTGTGTTAACCATGTGTTTGCTTTCCTGTGGCACCCTACTTTTCTCTATAAACCTGATCAATTAGATTTAGTGCTCTTAGCAACACTACAGCAGTAATTTATTTCTTCCAAAACAATGTATTCCCCCAGCCCAACAGTTTCTCTTCATAACAAATCTAAAACAGTTTTCAGAAACCTTATTGAACCAGTCTGGCACACTAATCAACAGTGGAAATTTTTATTAACTATAGAGGTCTATATTGTTAATCCTAAATTACCCAAAACCTACCTGTTTTGTGAATCTGTAAGCCCTACCTAATACCTCACCATTAGACTACAGTATAGTGGAAGTAAGTAGGAGTTAAATAGTATACATTTTTATTCCAGCAAATTATTACATATAAGTATACTGTTACACTAAATGTCTTACAAATAATTTTTACCGGCATGAATCTGCCTTAGTCTTAGAAATAAATAAATATGTGCCATATGTTCTGACTGGCCTGGATCATTGGAAAAATGGGAATTTTCCCCACTCAGGCCATTCAAGTACAGCACTTAAACACTTACCATATAAGCTCTGGCTGCTTCTGTCTTATCCAAGTGAGAAAGTTTAATAAATTCACCTGCTTACACAGCAAAACACAATTCCACTTTGGATTCAGTCTTTACTTTAAGAATATTTAACCTTGACCAATAAACATCCACACAGTGTCTCATGGATTACACTCATTGACTGGAAGCATTCGTGGATACCTCTCTACAATTAGTCCACCTAGCCCACCTACAGTACGAGGTCTTGTATCTAGATCTTATCTCAGGCTACTGTTCCTTCAAGTCCACTTTGATTTATCTGTAAGTGTTCAAAGAACTACAAGTAGTTAGCATGCAAAATATTCAGTAAATCCTTCTTTCCTCACAATCATGCACCACAATAAATATCAAACATCTAGGCAGAGGCTCTAGAAAGCTACCAAATAACTTTTCTCCGGAAAGCAATGATCTTGGCAGCTCCTTGCTTTGAAGATGCTAGCTGTGTCTTAGCCTACCAGTTCAATATGTCACTTGTTTTGGGCCAAACTTCAAGAGCCAACTGATAAACTCACACTATAATGAGTTCTCTTCTTCAAACATGTTTCAAAGTTCAAAAGGGTTTATGGCAGTTCTTATCACTTGCCTTTTGTGTGCCAGATAAACTCTCATATCTATTTAAAGGAACAGAGGGTATACTAAAAAGCCCACAAAGGTGTAATCATAGATGACTTAGGTACTTAGCTGGTGGGTATTAGTGCACCAATCAAAACATTACTCACCCCTTGGGACCCCTTGGAAATCCCAATGTCAAGTATGCATGGCCACACAGAAGAGATTTAAGACTTTAAATAACCAGCTGAGTAATCCTTGAGATGAAAGGGTTTTTTCTTTCACAAAGTGTGTTTTCATATGCCATTTAATGGGCAGTAAATGTACTGGGCAAGCAACAAATGGACTAAAAATGCTTAGTACTAAAGACAGTACTGGTAACCAATGTTGTCCCTAGTCTTGGAGTCTAGGATAACTCATTATTAAACTATTTACCTTGCAAGTCCTTACTAGAGCAATTACCTAAATACCCATGTAAACAAGACGCAGGAAGGAGCAAAACAAACAGATATTTCTCTGAAATGATGATGGGAAGTAATAACTGGCATGTGGTCATAGGAACTAAGACCACAATAAACAAATTTGTACACATTTATACTGGGTAGGGAAAGGAAGCTAGGGGAAAGCTAGGAGAGCAGTGGTACGGCAGGGAGAGGGCAGGTGGTAACCATGGTATACTGTACAAATTCCAGTTGAACCTAGTAAACTGGTATAGCTGGACTCAGTTAAAGGGAAATATTGTGTGTTTGTTTGACATAAAATTTTTATATTTTTTAAACCAATATTAATAAATACAGAATGATAGACAATCTAAAATTGGGCTAGTACGGTAGCTTTCTTTCAAGAACTAAGACTCTCACAGGAAGAAATTCAGGTATTTGTTGCAGAAAAATAATTTGTTCACCCAAACTTTCAAAACTTCAAATGATGTAACATCCATACGTTGTAATGCAGATATATTTGATTTTGACGAGACAGAGCTATTTTTAGTTTATTGGTAAGACTGAATGTTTAAATAATGATTACAGGCATTTTCTTTGCATGCCATATTCCCCAAAACTCCCTGGTTTGGGAATCTACAAGTCCCGATACTTACCTCCTATACAACCAAGGCCTGAGTTGCGTCTTGAAAGACTGGTGGTAAGCAGGAAGAGGACTTGGGAGGCCGTCCTCCTCTGGAGGGCGCCCTCTACCACTGTGCTATTGGTTTACCAGGGTCTAGTTTCGGGTCAGTGGGGATTACACATGTAAATAGGAGGTAAGAGAGGGGCAATGTAGATTGGTGCATTCTAAATACAAACACAATATTTCCCTTTAAATTGGTCAAAGGAGTTTACCTAGAAATTGAAGGGTGGGGAAAACAGGGAGAATGCAGTGGGATTAGGCAGGGGAGGCAAGAGAAACAGCAAAGGCCACTTAAATAGGGAATTAGAGAAAGCACTTCATTGATGCATTCCTTTTAGTTTCTATTCCAACAATTATTTCTGCTCAATCCACACCCTTCAATTTCTAGGTAAACTCCTTTGTAAATTTGTTTTGCAAATTTTAGAAATATTGGCTGACAACTCTTGCAGTCTGCTCAGTTTACTATCCCATCTGAGCAACCCTTACAGGCAGTATTTTCAAGTAATACAATATCAACCACTATAAACAAATTCTCACCTGAAGCATTAATGTGACAGTTTTGCCAATGGAGGGTAAGAGGACTTCAGGGGCATGGCTGAGGGGTTTTCCCCTCTCCCCAATTTTTTTACTTAAAATTTGGACAAGTACTTATACATGCAACCAGAGGTAAGGCATGTACTTATTTCAGGTTCTTTTAAGTTTGTGGAATCATACAAAGAGGCATATATAGCAATTATGCTTTTCCTTTTTTCGCTACTGTACATACCCCCTTTCCCTTAACCTATTTCCCTTCTCCAACCAGGAGTTTCTCTCTTTCCTGGTTTGAAATATAGACTTGTTCTGAATGTCTACAAACAAATGACACCACCGTTGGTTGCAAAAGTATTGATATGGCATGCTTACACACATATCGTCACAATGAAAAGTAGATTCTAATTGATTTAGTTGTGCGTGAAATTGCGCTAGTGTATACACGTGCAAAACTTAACATGCATGCATATGTTCTTGTTCATGCTCTATGCCAACCAGTGCCTACAGTGACATAACCACGAATAAACTTGTTGCTCAATAAATCCAATTAAAATATGATTGTCCCCAAAACTATGTTTTTTGGGGGGTCTATGAGTTGTGCATATTACTTCCTATGTGTACACACATCAATTTCCCTAAATATTGCCTTTTGCTAATCATTTGGTAAGGTTAATAATAGCACAGTATGTGATGTCATCCCCTCAGGTGCCGTCCACCCATCATTCTTCCCGTGTCCGTCCCAACGTTTTGTCCACAAAAAGGACGAAGAGTGGGATTTTAGGTGATGATATCATACTATTAGCTTTCCCAGACAGTAAAGGCAATAAAGGGGAATCCATACAAAAATAGTGGGTGAAAAAAACTCCTAAGACAATGTTTCAATGCATAAACTTATCCTTTAACCCACAGGAAAAATTGTGAAAAACCTCACTTTAATCATTTCAGAATTCTCATCATGATATCTACTATATACAATCTGCACATGAAAATGCAAATTAAGACTGACAAAAGTCTGAACATCATAGCCCCAAGCTTCA
>WURT03160095.1:0-10746 GCA_009936505.3 Holothuria glaberrima | reverse complement strand
AAGAAAGAAAGAAAGAAAGAAAGAAAGAAAGAAAGAAAGAAAGAAAGAAAGAAAGAAAGAAAGAAAGAAAGAAATTAATAAATAAATAAAATTAGCCTAAAGTCTTTGGTATTCCAGTTAGTAGTTTTTAGGAGCAGTTTCATACCCGTGACCGAGAGGTTGGTGCAGCGCTCTCAAAATAAATTTTCCCTTCCTCTAGAATGCTTTATATCCAGTAGTACACCTATGAAAACGACCATATCGTGATATCTTTTACATCTCCAAACAATATTGTTATATAAAAGCAAGGTAACGTGGTTAAGGCGTTTTAAAAGTTGGTATGTTTCATTAGGCTGAAATGTTTTCAAATGCTTAGAAAGACTTCCTTCATGAGTGGGTGTAAACGTGTCCAAAATTTTTGACTTATTGACCAAAAAAGATGTCATGAATTTGCCCTGAACATGACATATTCTTAGCAAAGGTTAAGAAGTTGCCCCAGAGCTTCGTCACCGACGCCCTCCCCCGCCCCATACACCTTTGCATGTTTTGCCTGTGGTGCACACGTAATTATACAGACGACATGTATTCGACTGAAGAAGGCATTGGTCTGCGTATTAAACACCTAGTCCCTCTGCCCTTTTACTCCACTAGGACTAAGCATATTAGATAAACTTGTAAATAATATTAAAAAATGTTTCATATATTATACAATAAATACGACAAGGAGGATATCTTTCATTTGACTGATTAATTAAGATATGACAAAAATTCATAACAGTTTCAGTTTTCCAGGTTCCCTGCATAAGCAAGAATAAGCTACAAGAGCAAAAATAAAAAACTAAAAACCTTCATTATTGCAGTGAATGTCATTGGAATCGAGGTAATTCAGATATCAAATAATTAGGTCACGTTAACTGTCTGCAAATGTTGGAATTGGATATAACTGGCTTATATAAGCACTTCATTAACCCAAGCTGTCCCCTAAAGGAAATTTAGGTCAGACTATTTTAGCTTTATGGGATCTCGTGAACAGAATGGCGAAAAATCCAAAATCAATGGTGTAGTCGATTATACAAATTACGCGATGACGTGTTCATTCATCTTTCCTCCCTTTTACCAGAGTATGTCTTCGTTAGAATTGTTTCTCTGAACTTCATCTTGGCGCTGCCCTTGATTGCATGAGAACCATAACACTCTGATCGATATATAACTAAGATTAATATTAGACGTCAGCAAACCCTTAGAAAGTTTCCCCTGGAAGAAATCAATAAGTTTTCTTTTGCGTTAGAATTGACAAGTCATCCAGTTATATGTTTTAGACATGAAAACGTCTCGATGAACAAACAGTTTACCCCGAAAATATCCTGCAGAAACATCCCTGCCAACGGTCGTCGATCTGTTGGCCGAAAGTTAAACACTCTGGTGATCGTTCTTGTTTTAATTATTCTTCGGTTTCTGGAGTAATTAATCTACGATCGATTAAAAGTTAAATTGACAGTCTATGAAACTGGTAGTGAAGCGGGTGACGTCATTAGTAACTCTATATGGTGGAAACGAGATGGTGATAGGCAGAACTTCACACATCTTGACAAAAGGGAGCAATTAATTCTTTTCAAAGAAACATGTTGGTTATAGTAACTATATGGAAAGAAAATGGGGTTACTTTAAGTGTGAAATGCTACAAACAGACACAAGTAAGGCTTCCGTTTGTGCTTTATGCTACTTGGTTTAATTGTCAGCGAAAGGTAGATTTATTCGCCCTCAATTATGCCAAAAAATACAACAACAGAGAAAGTAGTCTCGTCCATTGATAACAATAAATTATTTAAGAAGAAAAATGACGTAACACCTTTCACGAAATAGAGTACATTTATCTTTTATTAAGAAAGATCATTATTGGAGCTACTGTATAATTCACGCCTTGGATTCTAATGGCCAAAACAGAGCTTAACAATTCCATCATGATTTTTAAGAGACCACAGCTTGACCTTCCATATTTAAGAAAATTGTAATAAAAAGTAATAACGTTTATCAAAAAACTTCCCATTTTTGTCACCTAATGACATACACACACCTCAATTGGACTATTGACTTAAATTTGAAGATTTCTTGGGCAACAAAACTATCGCCTAGGAACAAGTTTTTTTTCATTTGGGTGATGCCTTATCCTAAAGCCTAGTCAAATGGTTTTTTTTTCAATTTCTTAAGACTATTTATTAATAATAGTCTTATACAGAGATCATATTAAGCCAGAGATCATATTAAGCCAGAGGTTTCCGGCTATTTTCGGTGGGCATCTCCATTTCAACAACCAGAATCGGATTGCCATCCTTTAGCTGGCCTAAAAAACGAAATCACAAATTTTCGTTCAATTTTATTCCCTTACCTGCACGTCCCTGTGGTATAAGGGGGTTCATTGTTAGGGAAAGCCCCGAAACTGGCCAGTATTAACGGAGCACACACTTGATGTGTTGTCTTTTCCCCCAGAAACTTAAAGAAATTAAACGCTGCAGTATGCCACTGTGTGGCACATAGCAATCCAGATTGTTTTGTTTCGTTTCGTTTATTGTTTTTTCCTTTCGCTTTACATATATACATACAAATAAACAATATAACTTTTTCGTAGGAATGTATGTACATACATAAGCGAAAGGAAGTACACAAAACTCCAGAGGGCTTGAGAACGTGCACTCCCTATAAAAAGAGAAAACAAAACAAGAAACAAGCGAACACGTCAGTAGCATAAAAAGGTGATCCAAGCACAGAGAAAAGGTCAAAAGAAGAGGAAGAACTACCCCAGCGAAAAAACATACCCATTTACCCCACCCCACCTCATCCTACCCCTCCCCCACCCCAGCAACGGTGACAGAGAAGATGTACGGATAAGATACAATACAATAAAGTGCAAAGGATTTTTTGAAAGCGTGAATCATTACAGAATATTGCCATTGCAATTTCTACATAGCTTAACTAGTAAGGACAATGTATAGCCCAGTGTGAAAAAGACAAGGGTAATGTTTAAATTATCCCAAGGGAAAGTTTTGAAAAATACAGGTAAATGTGATTCCAGTAATCTGGTAATCAAAATAAGCAACAAAAAGGAAATCCATGGCGTTGCATTTTCTCCACATACCCTGGGCTAAAGAAATTCCCATCATACCGATGAGCACGTAGTGACCAAAGACCACTCTTAGGTCATTTAAACTTCGAGCTCAAACTTAAGCAGTTAGAGTTTACTATTTAAAAATATCACTCTTTACATATCATGTGGTTTTATTGTCTTTTATATTACTACTAACTAATTACTAACTAAGTAAAGCTCATTTGATGTTTAACCTGGTGATTTTTTACCTATACGTCAACGATTACACATACAAAGTGCCATAGAAAGTAACTAAGGCAGAAAGACGTCAGGCAATCTAGACTGGAGTCACTCAAGTTCCTCTCTGTACGGCAATAAAGCAAAGGAGCGTAGCGCAAACATTACTCGTCGTTGCACTTTCCTAGTTATTGGAAGTATATAGTTATAAGAAGTATAAAACAAAACAAAATATCTAAGGCACCATGACTTATCTCTGTTGTGAAAAGTACTCCTAATCTTTAGGAAACTGTTGAAATGACATTTACTTTCTGAAGTGGGATGCACACTGTACGTAAGGGTACACGCGTATCATTTAGCTTTTTGCTGTGGAGCGGGAGCGCCCCCACGTTCACTTTACGTGGCTTCACTGGTTATCAAGCAGTGTTGCACCGTGTCATCATTCTCCCTTACTTATATTTCTATGGCAGGTGCAGTGTCGTATGTTTAGAGACAGCGCCCTGAACTTCTATTGTCAACAATCAATTCCAGTGGGAACGGAGAGCAGCACCACCAACTTTCTCACATACAATAATTTTTGAGTAAAGTAAGATCACATTCACTCTTGTCGCAGATGCACTTCTACAATGACCTTCACGGGGCAAGTATTGATTACTTCGATCAAACAAATTGATGAAACATTTCGAAGGAGGGAGACTTCAAACTGCAACAACACTACACATAGATATGTACATCGCGTCTGCTCACGAGTTGCAATTTTCCTACATGTTCAGCGACATGTTTATTTCAATCGTAAGTGGAGCTTTCACCACTATCTCCTGTTCCTCGGTTTAATCTTTCTTGGCATCCACCGAGGTTTGCTGAGAGATAGGCGAGGGATATGAATGTATACTTCCTAACAAAGTAACTTGGAATAGTTCCAGGCTGGTATCAATAGAAACTAAGTTACGACAAAACTGTCGACTCGTGGTTAAGGGAATACGGTCAACGGTCCTTCTGTCCCAGAAGCCATTACGTATTTCACGTAAGGAGATAAGATAAATATGTAAGTTTAATTTAAAAATAAAATTATATTTAAAAATAAAAGGGATGTGTACAGAACGAAAATTGGCGACAAGAAGCTAGCTTTGGGCACGGGGATTGAAGCATGGCATAACCAGGAGGTGATAACTCAGTTTTTGTAGACAGTGGATCCAGGGAGCTGCTAGAGGCAGTTCCGTGGTTTACAGTGTTGGTGTGAACCAAGAAAACAAACATCCACCAAGGAATTGCAGCTACAATCCTCGACAAAAATGATGGGAGAAAAACAAGCAAAACAAGCTACAGTAAGATCACCACCCCCTGTCTGGATCCCCATTCCTCTGTTCAATGTTGTTGCAGTAAAATGTGTTCTTAGACTCCAACATTGATACTGGCAGTGGGGTTTGTCCCATGTACGTTTGTGGAGGATGGTCGATCTCTATTCACACCACCGATGTGAACAATGTTGGTCGCGCCTGATCTCCGTATAAACAGCTATCTCATCGTCAACTTGTTAAGACACGTACTCCACATCCGAAGGTTGTATCTTGTTTTGCCTTAAAGACGAGACAGTTTGCCCTAAAAGCCTTTTTCCTCCAAACTATCAAGAAATTTAAAAGTTACAATTTTCCCTAAACTGAATGTTATTACCCTCTTCGAAATTGCAAGGTCAGTCATTGTGACCTTGACCTTGGAGTAATTGTGATCACTTTAGGATAATAACTATAAATATTAGAAGAAAAGGCTTTGTTATGTGTATTTGATCAAACAAGCCTGTACCCGTCTGCCTTTGAAGGTCTGTGATAATGTAAATGTCACATTTGTGTAGTTAATGTAAACAGTAGAAACAAGGATAAAAATAGCCTCAATTTTCGTAAAAATCCATCAAATATTGATCATTTTATCAGACATTGTTGTTTTGGCACTTATAACGTGAAAAGGCATGAACTACATATGAAATTTGTGACATGAAAAAAGGGGACTTATGAGGTATGTGTTAGATCACCTTTTGTTTGTTTGACCTTCATTCTAAGTACACTTGTAACGTTGCCATACACTAAGGTGCTAATTACGAAGGTAACTATTTACGATTTTGAAAAAAGTCCACATTAAAAACCAAACGAGAAACTAGTTGGCAAGTTATTAACATTAAGGATAAACCAAAGAATTACAGGCACTGTGCAACAACCCAGATCACAATGTTTGCATAGCTAATGAGAAATCTCGGAAATTGTAAAACTCTGAAGAGGTGCATCCGAGAACGATAAAAGATGTTTAAATAACTCCAACAGATTTTTCTTCCGTTTCTGAGAAGAACAACTGTTCTGGTTACAGGTACACATACCTTAAACCCAATGGCTAAACGTGTTTTCTTCACTCCTGTTTCCCGCTCACTCTATTTCATTTATATTAAAGAGTTATTGTTTTACTTTTCCATAAAAGTACTGATATAAAACATCTCCATCTTTTTAATATCTTTATTGTTATATATTATGCCATGGCTCTCCATGCATAGTTTTATAAAAAAAAAAAAAAAAAACATTGTACTTGGGCTTTAAATAAAGCATGATATAGTTGTTTTAGATCTCTGGTGTTACACACTCTCCCCATGAAGGTTCCCTGTTGAAAATGTTCATGCTGATCGTCATGCAGTATTATACAAAAATAAGTTTGTTAGGCCTATGTTCGAAACCTGACACACTTTTATGAAAGGATCAAATCAATATGGCCTTGTAACACCGTCTTTGGCAAGAAGCTGTGAATATGAGCTATGTATCTGGAAACTAGTTCATTGAAGGTTGTCACTAGCAAATTTTTTTATAAAGGAGTTTCACGACGGCAGTCATATATTCATGAGACCATGAATTGACTTAAACCGCGAACTCTTTAAACTTTGCGTGACAAGAAACAGCTTCTCAAAATGGTTTTCTTTTCTCAATACAAGATACAGCTAATTTAACATAGGAAAGGGAAACTCTAGATTAGCTAAAATTTCCGTATCTGGATATCAGAAAGGATACATGCAAGCATTAAACAAGTTTAGGAGCGCAAATATCGGGCGTAAGTGCTAATCAATGTTCAGTCGTTTTGACAACAAACAGACGGATGACGAGTTTATACAGTACAACTTGTTGTTTATTACGTATATTATTAAAATTTAAGGAGGCATCACTCAACTTTATTCCAAAGAATAACTTTGTTTCTTGGACGAGGCATTCCACAAAAATGGTCAAATGTGTACCCACAATGACCACCTTGAAGTCCATGACCTATTTGTAGGTCGGTTACCTTGGTATCTTTAAATTGCTTAGTTATAAATGCGCGTTAATTTCTTACGAGCTTGTCACGGGGAAGTAAATGCCGCGTTCATTTTCTGGTGGGGCAGTAGTGCCCTGGCCGCCAAATAAACCTTATGCATTGACGTCACGCAACGTTATTTTGGCGGCAAAACAATGAAGCACACTGCACGCACAACGTAGACTTGGCATGCGCTCGTGAAAGACGACGCGCGTATCAGACCACTACACAAATCACTTGTCTGCATTTGTTGATGTAAGTTGCAATGATACGTGCTTGCCTCCATTGGAGGGGCACTTTCTTTTTTTATGGCGTAATACACGTATGGCCTATACTGCAAATAAATAAAAAAGAAAGAAATCTTATACGTACATTTACCAAACGCATGCAGGCCACACTATTCCAATAATGGATGATATGTCGTCTCAGTGGAGTCCAACAATCAGATAACAGGACTTTTCGATTTCAGGACCGTAGACAAAGAGGGTGGAACGAGCAGCAAAAAAATGAATTGCGAATGTGTGCAAGCGTCTAGTTAATTCTCAGAACGGTCTTCGACTGATTTAACGTTCGATCTAGACACAGAAAGGTACGAGGGTTGTAATGGCAATTTCCGTGGTCCGCAAGTACGAGTCTAAGTGACGTTATTTTGTTAGCTTATTTAATGGACATGACGAACAACACTGCAGACATGTTCAAAAAATAAACAAGACCTCTCCGTGACTCAGTTTTAAGCCAGAAAAGAAATGATATAAAGGCACAGCCCCAACCCATTCCATTTGTAACTCGTTTTAACCCCTCCACTACCCCCTTCCTGCAAAAAGCGAAATGCGATTGGAAGACCCTATAAAAGCAAACCATCCATATTCCCACCTTTTCCCTGTTCTGGCTAAGAAACAACCACCCAATTTACATCGGCTGCTTGTCTGTACCAAACCCAGACCGCCTCCAGGTAATATACTCTGTCGTAGACCCCGTTGCCAAATTTGTGACCATTTCAACTGTCGTATTTGCATAATAACTTTAGCAATTTCAGCCGTTACGTAATTGCACGAGAATGAAATTCCATCACACCCTTGTTTTGTACAAGCAGTTGCTCACTGATCCAGTTTGGTTTTGTCAATACACCATGAAGGTTAACTTACTCCCTTGTCTCCTCCTCGTGTTTGCGTCGAGTTACTTTGCTACGATACCACATATTTTGGCGAAGAAGATGGCCAACCTTTATCAGCCACCTCCCTTTTTACAGTGTGCGGGAGTTCCTACTATTCCATGGAAACAGTGGATATCTGTTTTCGAAACTTATTTACTTCCTTCGGGAGGAGAAGGCTATTCAACTGAACGCAAACGTGCCATGTTGCTACACTGTATTGGCGTGGAAAGCCAACGTATATTTCAAACTTTACCAACATCACCAGACTCAAGTAAACTGAACATGTATAAGGCTGTCGCAAAAGTTCTGGAACAGTATTTCATTCTGTCCGTAAATGTTGTAGCAGAACGCTACCGTTTTAGACAAAGGGCACAGAAAACAGGTGAACCTATTGAATGTTATGTGGCTAGTCTTAGGGAACTTAGTAAAACTTGTGAATTTGGTTCCATGACCGATGAAATGATTCGGGACCAAATTGTCGAAAAAACTGCTACACCACGAGTCCGTGAGAGACTCCTGATGGAAAAGGACTTAAAATTGGACAGTGCTCTTGAGATTGCAAAATGTATTGAAAATGCTCACTAAAGGTTCTGATCGTCAATCTATGCGAATAGCACGATGGGTATGTAGTTTAATGAAGTAAAATTATGAAATGGTGGTTAGTAAGGGATCTGAAAACATTATAGCAGGTTCATTGTCTAAAGTTCCAGTTCTGGGAACAGATGAGTATATTACAGATGATGATCAGGAGACCATATGCCAGGTTCTGTGGGAGCCAATGAAATCGAGGATAACATTATCCCCGTTACAGGAAAGTAGTAAACTTGATACAAGTTTTCAAATCATTCGTAAATACATTTTACATGGCTGGCAAAGATTTAATCAAATTAATGAATGTGCAAAACCATATTATCTAGTAAGAGATGAATTATGTTTGATGATAATGTACTACTAAGGGGAGAAAAAGTTGTAATCCCTAGTTCATTGACCCAATATGTACTAGCATTTGCCTACGAAGCTCATCAAGGAATGAGTAGAACCAAACAAAGGTTAAGGGAATTGTACTGGTGGCCCTCGATGGATACCCAAGTTGAAGACCTAGTTAAAACTTGTTCTATCTGCCAGTTCCATGATAAAACGGCTAGGCGGGCTTTTGCTTCCTTACAGCCTGTGCAGTACCCGGAAGGCCCGTGGGAGAAAATTGTGATTGATATTGTAGGCCCGTTTGAACGAGCCGTAAATGAATGTAGATTTGCTATTACTGCAGTAGATTATTACAGTAAGTGGCCTGAAGTCATGTTTACGCCCTCAGTTAGTACAAGTAAGGTCCTGGATTTTCTAAAACAAATGTTCAGTCGTGAGGGATTCCCCAAAGAAATTGTTACAGATAATGGGGTTCAATTTAAATCGTACGAGTTTCAAAATTTTTTGAGTGAAAGAGGTATTTAGCATTTCCGTTCATCATTGTATTGCCCACAAGCAAATGGAGCTGTGGAAAGATTTAATGCAGTTCTCAAAAATACTGTTCAGAATGCAATCCATACAGGAAGGCCATGGAAAGAAGCTGTGCTTCAGAGTCTCGGAATTTACAGAGCTACTGCTCATGCAACTTCTGAGATATCGCCTTCTGTATTAGCGCATGGGTGACATATGAAGACAAAACTTGATACCGTTGGTTGTGATTTACTCGTGTGGACATAACTGATGTAAGAAACAGAGTACAAGAAAAGCAAAGGAAGTATAAATTTTATGCCGACAAAAGGAGAATTATCAGAACTGAAATTTTTAATGTAGACGATTGGGTAAGAGTTAAAAGACATGGTAGACTCAAAAAAGGGGAAAGGAGTTACTCCGACCTAATTCCAATTGATAAGAAAATTAGCAACTTTTCGTTTCAGATGTCAGATGGTCGGAAATGGAATACAAGTAAGTTATTCAAGTGCAACCCCCAGAGTGTAATTTGCCTATAACATCGAATCCGTGTGATGTGCCAAACATTTCAGAACAAGCAACTCTAAGAAGGAGCTCAAGAGTTACGCAACGTCCACTATGGCAAAGAGATGGAAGTTTTGTTATGTATTAATGTGTATATAATGAAATTATTACGCGAAACCGTTTTGTAAATATGTACAATGCATTTTATTTTAAGCAAAGGGAAGATGTCGTATTTGCATAATAACTTTAGCAATTTCAGCCGTTACGTAATTGAACGAGAATGAAATTTCATCACACCCTTGTTTTGTACAAGCAGTTGCTCACTGATCCAGTTTGGTTTTGTCAATACACCATGAAGGTTAACTTACTCCCTTGTCTCCTCCTCGTGTTTGCGTCGATTCTGTATTGCTCCAAGTGCCGGGAGGCCATTTATGTAGGTGAGACCGCCAATCGGTTCAGAACCCGATTCAACAACCATAAACGAAGCATCAGAAAGAATCCCCCGCTCCCCCCCCCCCTCCGGCTTTCCAGTCGCTTCTCACTTCAATGCCCACAATCATTCTCCTAGAGATCTCCCTTGCGTTATCGTCAAAGTAAGTTCCCAAACACAGATAGCAGAAAGCTATATGAACAACAGTTAATTTAAAAGCTCAATTCCCATACAACAGGTCTTAACAAAGATATGGCTTTCTTATCTCACTCTATCAATAAGTAAGTCCCTTGTACTCTGTAAGTTCATTGATCAGTTCTGATGAAGATCTCAGGGAGATCGAAACGTATATAAACATACTTGCAACTAATACTTGTTGGATTTCAGTGTTCTTTTGATGTTATTGCTTTGTTACTCAGCTTCCAACACACAGTATAATTTCACATGTAAAATTATGTTATATATATATATATATATATATGTAATAAAATATGACAAGTCATATGTACACATATATATATATATATAATAAAATATGGCAAGTCCTGCAAAAACTGTTATTAGAGTGCTCAAAGGTAGACCAGAGAATATATATATATATATATATATTTA
>WURT03160084.1:0-10747 GCA_009936505.3 Holothuria glaberrima | reverse complement strand
TACCAAAATTTCTCAAAAATATGCAATTTTTACCGACCTTCTGGCCAGATGAATCTAAGGTAGACTTAAAGCACCATTTTCTGTAGTGCCCCCAAATCGCTAACCTCTGGTGGCGCCACTGGACCTCCTAATAGGGGGCCCGTTGGGTCCAGGAGCTGGGGTCCCCAAGCTCATCGTTAGACCTCTGATTATTTATATGGTTTCACAGTCTATAACTAGTTCCTCTGCCATCTAAAACACATATTCGATTACGCGGAAACCTATTGTTAGAAATAACAATCAGTGGGGGATTTCTGTATCAAATTTATCAAAAGGCCCTCAAAAATGTAAGAGATATTTCGTCTCCTATATTTAGTAGATAGCCTAAGCTGTAATTTAAATCGCATTGCCTGCTTAGCCAAAGGGATTATCTTATAAGGAGGGGAAATGGGTTCAAATTATCAACCTAACTTGGGAAGTTAATTTAGAAATTTAAGTCAATTTTCTACAAAATTGGGATCAAATTTGAATAAAAAATTAGGCAAATTTATATAAACGTCCGACAAAAAATATACCCAAAAATTCAACTTTTAGGGCCTTTTTCTGCAATCTGGGATGCACTTTTTCAAAAATTTCTTCCATACGCTACGCGCTAATCCATGGTGGCGCGTAGCGTACCTACACTCCATTTATTTCAACATGCACAAGTCAGCCCCCCCAATCGAAAATGCCTTCCGACGGCACTGTGGAAGGGGGCATCCAAGATGAAATGGCCTGGAGTAGCCTAGTTAAAAGTAGCTTGCATCACCACCTACTCCCCAAGGACGTAAATCCAAGCTCATAGCTCGAAAATTGCAAATATTTGCCAGGCAAACCATGAATACATGATTTATTGGAAATAAATTTTACTCCAAACTTGCACGAAAAGTAGTACCAGATTGCACCTGAGGACCTCCACATTTTGTGAAATTTTCCAAAGGGGAGGGGTCCCCTTAGACCCCCCCCCCAGGACGGCGATTAGTCATTTCTCGTCTGCCCCCCCCCCCCTTCGGCGAAATCCTGGATCCGCCACTGCACTGTTGTGGCTGACGCAAAAATTAGCTTTTCCGTAGTTGTGGGAGTCATATTTAGTCTACATACCGAAAATGTCATGTAAAACCAGAATGTCACAGAAAATGTAACTAGACTGCACTTAAACCCCTATATTTACGAAAAAGGTTTCAAGAGGGAAGGGCATACATTATAGCCTTAGATCGAGACGGCAACATAAAATTTACGGCACTGCGGCCCATGTGAGTTAACGACATAAGAGGTAAAAAGCATGTTTGTAAGCGGGGTAAAAAGGGGCACTTGCCCCACTTTTTCCCGAGCTTAAAAAAATAAAAACAATGAAAGACATGAGGGAAAGAAAGGGAGATCACCAAATTATACGCGAATTTTTTCAATAGCCTACCATGATCAAATTTTGTAATGTTAAATGAAAGAAAACATCAATATCAAACACCATAAAAATGCTAAGAAGATTTTTCTCGGCGCACTTCACGCACATCCTCTTCGAAAACTGAAAATACAATTGATAACTTTGTCTGGTACGGTAAATTTTCTTTCACAGCATGGGCGTCTACAACGTGCCACACTATTGTGACTTGAAGCTTTGAAATAAGGGTCACTGAAAGTAATCATGTACGTCATTAAATGCACCATGGTCTTTGCAAACAAAATCCCAAACCCTACCCATATGCAGAGAATCGCAACTCTCGATAAATTTTTCGGCGTGCTTCGCATGAGCCTCATATAAATTGATGTCTCATAGTAATGCTATACTGCTGTGCATAGGAAAACTTTGGTAGAAAAGTCTCGTTATTACTTCTTGTCGGACAGCTTCACTAATAATTAATTATAAAACCTCACTACACCTCTCGATGTACACTTTCCCCACCAACTACCACTAATACTGTATCGTTTTCCTGTATAACATATAGCTTGTCCGGTTTGGCAATTGTCCAATTGGTAATTGTTCGGGTTGCCAATTGTCCCGATGGCAACTTTCCAGACTGGGAATTGTCTGGGTGGCAGTTGTCCTGAGCGGGAATTGTCCGAGTTGGCAATTATCCGGGTGGGAATTGTCCAAGTGGGAGTTGTCCGTGTTGGCAATTGTCCGGGTGGGAATTGTCCGGGTGGGAATTGTTCGGGTTGGCAATTGTCCGGGTTGGCAATTGTCCGGGTGGGAATTGTCCGGGTGGGAATTGTTCGGGTTGGCAATTGTCCAGGTGGGAATTGTCCGGGTGGGAGTTGTCCGAGGGCGATTGTCCGGGGGAAATTGTCCGGGTGGGAATTGTCAGAGTGGAAGTTGTTCGGGAACCCCCCTTAAGGCGCTGGATGTGCGCGTGTGCGCGCCTTAGCTGTGTCTGATGCTACGGGCGTGTGTGTGCACTCACGGAAATGTCCTTAGCGGGTACCTGGGCAGCCGGCGAGAGCTTCGCCCTCGAACGTCTTTCCTAGCTCACGCGCGGCTCAAAACTGGCGTAACTGCGCCAAAAAATCGGCCTTTGCAATGAGAAGTCACGCGATCAGCTGCACGTGCCTGCCTTGGAGCGCAGCCCGCCCTCAACGCGTAGCTCACCTCGCCTGCTTCGCGATCAGCTTCACTGCTGGGGAATTCCCTTGCATTCCCTACCGGGTCCTTTACTAATACCTCGTAAAGCATTGGATGTGTGTGTGCGCCTACGCTGTGTCTGATGCCATGGGCGTGTGTGTGCACTCACGGACATGTCCCTAGCGAGGCAGCCGGCGAGAAGTCACGCGATCAGCTTCATACCTTGGAGCGCAGCCCGCCCTGAACCTTAGCTCACCTCGCCTACTTCGCGGGCAGCTTCGCAGTTGGGGAATTCCTTTGTGTGTCCAATTTTGTTTGTTAATATCTCCTAAACGGTGAAGCCGATTTTTTTCAAACTTGGTGGAAAGCTGCCCTAGGTGCAGCATTGACTTCCGGCACTGAAGGTCAAAGGTCAAATTTAGTGAAAATCACCCTTTTTACAATAACTCTAAGAAGAAACATCTCATTGACATGGAACTTCACACATATAATAAACTTGTCTAGTACTGCCAAAATATGTGGTTGCCATGTAACCAATGCCTAAGGTCACGTGATAATACATATTAAAGGGAAAATTTGTACCATGAACACCTCCTTGTGGACTGGACCGATTCTTTTCAAAATTGGTGGGAAGGTTCCCCAGTGTAGAAACTCGTGTCTAGATGAAGTAAAGGTCAAAGGTCAAATTTTATGAAGAATCACATTTTTTACCATAATTCCAAGACGAAACATCCCAATAACATGAAACTACATAATATAATACAGATGTCTAGTACTACCATGGCAACCAAGGTCAAAGGTCACGTGACAGAAGGTCAAATCTACATTTTGTTATTGTCCCCAGACCCTCGGAAGGATAGGTCAAAGGTCAGAGGTCAAAGGTAAAATTTTTAGTATTTTTTAGTATAATTCCAAAAGGAAACATCCCACTTACATGAAACTTCACACATATGATAAACGTGTCGAGTACTAACAAGATATGGTTGCAATGGCAACCAAGGTCAAAGGTTACGTGACAGAAGATCGAATACACATTCTCTCATCTTGAAAACTGCTACTTAACGACTGGACCGATTTTCTTGAAACAATGTGGGAAGGTAGCCCAGGATGGAAAATTGTGTCTCGCAAACCCCGGGTGAAGAGGTCAAAGGTCAGAGGTGAGATTCAAAGGTCAGAGACCAAAGTTCAGATTATGCAGAAATCATTTTCTGGCTACAGTTCAAAGAGAAAACATTGCACAGACAGGAAACTTGAACTGTTTATTGTGAAAGGCAAGTTCTCCCATAATATTTTGTAACCATGGCAACCGATATTAAAGATCACAAACTTGGTGTAGTGGTGTCTCAAAGTGGTAAATTTAGTATCGTAGAACCCAGTAGAAAAGGTTAACGGTGTTGAAATGTTTTTCCATATAAATGATGTTCATTAGTGATGTAAGTTGATATTTGTTTAGAACTGTTTCTTAAGATATTACAAGCAAAATATTAAACTTCTATATCATTCGACATTGCTATGGAAAGTGACTCCTCGTGGAGATGCAAATATCAGGGCGGAAGTCTGAATTTCATATGCACAACACTGTTTTCAGCGATAGCCATACGCGCAAAACACGAAGAATGCATTAATCAATAGACCTTATGCATTGACGTCACACTGACGTCGATTTGGAGGAAAACAATGAAGCATGTACTGCACGCACGACGTTGCGCTCGCACTTAGGCGCGTAGAACAATACACAAATAACTGTCTGCATTGCGTCGTCTGCTTCCGGGCCACTTCACTGCAGCGCAGTACTGTAGCACTGTAGCGCTGCAGCACTGCACTGCGGAAACCGTCGATTCACACATCAGTCCTTTATTTTACCTCATTCTACTACCGACCGAACGTAGGCCTAAAATGGCTACTGTTCCGATTTCTTTGTCAAAATGTTCTGAGGAGTTGGGAAGGCAATAAAAGCAAAGGTACATTAAAAATGATCGCATTTGATCTCCAAAAAAAAAAAAGTATTTGCTTGAAGAAGAGAACCGAGAGTCAAACCCAGTTGTCATTCCCAACGTGGAATGGAGTGATCTATATTTGTACATGATTTCAACACCAAGTCAACACACAAGAGAAGAAATTAGAGTAAATACAGTATATGCTGAAATCTATAGGCTATTTCTGTATTTTCAGAAAATGAAAAATAAGTCGGTTCAGTTCACTATGTAACTTGACGACTATACTTTCGCTTTTGTAACTGTGATTCGAACATCCGACTACACAACAAAAATTAACCATATTTATATGCTGGATGAATAATTACTATTATATAGGCCTATTGCAGTGTAGTATACGGCCTATTAGTAGTAGGCCTATATACTACACTGACTAAGCGAAGTGCTTGTAATTGTTGCATGCATGTCGCGTTATCTGCTATCGTCTGTTTTTCCACTATTTTCCACGGACTCTCCCTACTAAGTAACTCCTATCTCCTCCTCCAATTTTAAGAGAAAAAAAAGGAAACACCCGTGCCCAGTACCGCAGTTAGAACGTACCCAGACAAGGTGCTGAAGAGGGACGGAGACGGAGGGTGCGAAATGTTCTTAGGAGATTTAACTAAAACGAATAAGGCCAATGGTAGTAATTTTGTATTTTGTAGGAGGCAAAAAATTTCCGAAGACCCTGGTTTCCGACCACCGCACACCTATTTGGCTGCCAGATTGGTCTAATACAAAGTTACAGTAGCTTGCTATGAGTTTAAATTGGTCAAGGCCATACCAACACACTGCTGTGTGTGTGTTATTGAAGAACTTAAACACAACTGTCTGCACAAGTCATCAGGGGGCCGATTTGATGTCTGAAAGCGGGGGAAAAACCCGAATGGACTGTCAAACGGCGCCGATGAAGTCGCGGCAGCGCGAAGCGCCCCCCTCGGGATGTGGGGTCCAGGGGACCGCTCCAGAGCCCATGGCGGGGTCTAGGGGCGAAGCCCTAGGAAGCTTTGTAGTATTTACGAAAATGTAGAAATGATGCATTTAGGTTCAACTTCAAACGACATAAGGTGGATACTTAACAGCGCACAAAAATCTGACTTTTTTCAGTTATGTTCTTACTCTGTATGACTTAAATTCTGCTGGAATGGATACTGAAGAGGGCATGATTAAGTAGGGCAGAATGGATTATTTTGAGGGTTTCCCGGGTATTTGGGACAAAAATTGAAAGAATGGAAGATGTAGAATCCAGAGTGGGTGCGTGCAAAGCGCGGAAAAAACCGCACTTTTAGACTTTTTAGCATATGAGTTTTAGAAAAGTTAAGAAAAGCATCCTCAAGGAGAGGGCTCTTCGCCCCCTCCCACCCTTCGCTTGGAACTGGCATTTTCCGTGCCTGACAACTTGCATCTAGTTAGCAAAACTACAAAGATCGATTGCGATAAAAACTTTGTTTTAAAATTTCTGGAGGAGGGAAAAACTTCCCCTCCGTTGCGTTCGGCCATGGGGAATTGGTGGTTTCAATTATGATAGAAGAGTTTGTACGAAGCTGTAACAAACAAGAGCCTGTTCTACAGGAAGTAATACTAAATCCTGAAACAATATTAAAAACGGGTGCGCGGAGCGCGCCAAAGAAAACATCGTTGAGACAGCTTTTGGAACAATTTTCCGAAGTCGTTATTGGCACGGACTCCGTATCGATAAGATCTTGGGGCACGGATATTATCGTCCAATCAGGGAGTTGAAATTTCCCGCGCCGTGGACGATGAACTGATCGCCAACTTAGATGTGACTGCCTCATTATTATATGTCAGTAGCCTGCTGTTTGCTGAGATAGAGATTAATGAGTTTGCGGATTCATTGCCCCGGGCCCGGATCCACGGGGGGCATTTCGGGGCAATGTCCCCAAAAAATATTTCTGCCCCCCAGATGAAAATTGAAACTGCATAATAATTAATGTGGTGGAATGTTGTATGCCCCCCAATCACAAACCCCTCCCCCCGATCACAACACTTGACCCCCTAAAAATGTGAGGCTGGCTACGGGCCCTCATGGCCCACTAGGGGCAATTCGGAGATTATTTGGCTCTTATTTAGAATCAGTGACACATAAATATAGGGATAGGGTTATAAACGTGGTACACATACGAATAGGGTTATACACGTGGTACACATAGAGATAAGGTTAGGGTTATACCCGAGGGTATAAGTAGAGATATAATATACGTATAGACGTGTACTCGCAATCCAGTTAGTCTGTACTTAAACTTAGTCTGTACTTATAATATTTAAAATCGTTCATCGGCTAGCTCGGCTCGCAGCGCAATCGGTCAGGACATGAACTCGCAAGTCTGACTGACTACTACAGTACATCGCGTTCGTATTCTTAGTGTGTTCTGCGTTTAAATCCCATTGCACTGACCACCTTTCTTTCTACACCTGATTTCAAGTCTTGTTACGCTTCTTCATCTTGGCTCTTTTGGAACTTGTCACTGAAATTTTAATTTGGAGTTGTATGTTGCAATTCCTCGTCACTTCCGGTCACTGATTCTAAATTAGTACCATTTTTCCAAATTTCCTGCAGAAAAATACAAGATCATACAAAACAAGAAATTCGAGAACTATTAAAAGAATAGTCCAAACCCAAATTTATGTTTAATATGTTTAAGAGAAACATTCTAAGCATTTTGTGAAATTTTCACTTATATCCCATGTTCGGTTGTCGAGATATTAATTGCAGTTGACACGTTTTCTACCAAAAGTGAACTTGAAGCAAGTAGGTTTGATGTCAAGGCTTCACACTGAAGGGCAATGTTTTGTTTTTCCTTAAATTTTGTACAACAAATCTGTAAAATATTCATACCATAAATGCATCCAGATCAGTGGAATTTTTAATACTTTATATGCCTAAGGGGCAAGGTAGCAAACCCGAATCAATCCAAGGTCAAACAATTAGATGAAAAATAAGAAAATACAAAACATTGGTCCTCGATGTGAAGCCATATCATACCTGTTTGCTACAAGTCGGACTTGTGGTAGAAAATGTGATAGCTTCAGTTGCTAATATCTTGAGAACCGAACATTCGAACTGAACGAAAATTTCACCAGAATGCTTAGAATCAGTTTGTCGGTATTAGAATAAATATGGGTTTGGACTATTCTTTTAAGTAGCTAACAATGAAACAAAGGTGCATGTTACGATAGCCCACCGTGACAAGCCTTGAGAGAGCAGGTTGAGGACTCATTTTGTCATAGGCGAATTAGGCGGCGTATGAAAAGGGGAGCAGCGTGGGCTACCTCCCCGCATTCTGATTGGTGGGGGCGGAAACCTCCACTTTGGGTGATATGTTGCTAAAATATGGCATTGATTAGTAGGTTGAATTACTCCAAAGTTTGTCAAACATTGCAGTGCACCATTTTGCATCTGGGCATTTAAATTAAAGAGTCAAAAATTTTCCAGCACCCTCCCCCAGGACACTGATCACTAACATTCACTTCCGCAATCAACTTTCAACTTGAAAAGCTTCCGACGCTTATGCCTGTAGCCTACATATAGGCACACTCCATCATAATGCAGATTTTTAGCTCAAAAATGTGGCGAAACTCATCCACATCATCCAGATAGGCACTAAGCATATTTCAGAAACTTGACTCGCACACCACCTTCAAATGCTGGTATATCCAGTGGTGGCACCAGGATTTTCAAAGGGGGGTGGGGCAAATGGAGGACCAAAGAAAATGTTGGGGGCAAAAAATGTTCGCGCTTAGAGCAAAATCGAGCGATAAGCGCGAGATTTGGCGAGACTGGTGGGGTCCAGGGGCCACCTTAGCGGCCCCTGGTGTGGTCCTGGGGCAAAGTCCGGGGGTCTAGTGGGCGAAGCCCTCGGAAGGTCTGAAGTTTTAGCATAGTCTCATTTTGTTTATAATGCATCAACAAATGCAACGATTCCAAATAATTTTAAATGTATTAGGCTATTTTACCCATCAGGCCACTATACTTTTAAGCGGGTACGTGGGGTCCAGTAGCCCGCCTTAGTGCCCCCGTTGGGGGTCCAGGGGGCGAAGCCCGTGGAAGCTCCATGGTTTTAGCGTAGGCCTACAGTATCTCTGGTTGAATACTGAAATAAGTCCCATGACTATCCTGAGATCTGATTGGGAAAGGTGGAGGAACTGGGGGCAACTGTGGGGGAAAGGAAAAATATGAGGGGCAAATGCCCCAGTCATGCCCCCACGTAGCGCCGCCACTGGGGATATCCAATCAAATGACTGCCCCACCGTCTTTTTCATTTCCTATATTCTTCCGTGCCATATACTGCTCTTCATTTGGTAAATTACAGGTATATTTTACAAAGGTCGCCATACCAGTAAGAAAAGGAAATTATGAGCCCCCACTCCCAAGATCCCACCCCCAAAAAATACCAAGCTGCCAGTGCCACCTTCAAACCATCTGAAATATCTGCAAATGAAGTACGGTAGTCGTGGTTCAGATCTTTTATTTCGGACTCATTAGCAAGGAGAAGATCTTGCAGCGCACGTACGAAATCCGTGTCCATAAGATGAATGAAAATCTTGCGGGCACGTAGTCCGTGTTCAAAAGATAAATGAAAATCTTGCGAGCACGGAATCCGTGCAAATAGGACGAATGAAAATCTTGTGGGCAAGGAGTCCGTGCCAATAACGCCCACCTTTAATTTTCGCCTATTCCTTTTCTTTACTTTTAAATGCAGTATTGTTTATTGCATAAGAATCTCTTCCCATTTTCCCCATGTGCCTTTCTTTCCATAGAGAAGGATGAAGGAACCTTTATCCTACTCTATAGTTTTTTTCTTTCATGTTTCATTTTTGTCAATGGTATGAGAGAAGTTCCCCTTTTCCTCAAGTTCTCAGCTTTTTCTATTAGTGTGAAAATAAGGCAGTGTCGATTTTGAAGGTTATAGACAATGTGATACTTGAAAAAAATAAATGAAATGTTTTACATGGACATGGTCCATAGGTGTACGGGACTCTTCCAACTTGGGGGGCAAAAAAATTTTGGCCCTCAAAAAGTTGCCCGAATTTCGTTGCAGTTTCAGGTGCATAAAATAATACAGGGGGCGCCAGGAAAATTGGTAGGGGCAAAGCATGGGGTGAGTGATCGATGTCCTAGGAGAGGGATCTATCACCCTCCCCCTTTGAGAAGTTTTTGTTACTTTAAGATTGCTTAGATGTTAAATGGTGCAGCTGTCTTTGGGATATTTTTGGAACTGATCATATATAGCTGGAAGATGTTCATAATTTAGGGAATTCTAGTTTTTGGTTGGGTGAAGAGGAGAGAAGCCTTTGTTCTCCAAGAGAAGGTTATGTTGTCAACAGTCCCCCTTTTGGATACTTTACTGCCTTTTATTCGGGGAAAGTTTTTACGCAAAAATACGTGGGTGGAATCCACAGAAACATTCTTAAACTATTACGAAAATTTTCCTTGCTTCATTTGTTCATTATAATTTTTCTTAAATTTGAATTCTTTTACGGTCATTCTGGAACATTTCCTCAAGGTTCCTCCTTCCCCAGGTGTAACTTGAAATGCAGATGAAATATTTTTCTTACGGTAATCGCAAATTTAAGATAGTAACCGTCAGTCAATTTGCCTAGGATGGTGGTAGTTGGTGGGGAGAGGGAACAGAGAGAGGTGTAAAAAGGGTTTTGAAACTCATAGTAATGTACTCTAACTGTCCAACAGGAAGTAATAATGAGACAGTTCCACCAAAGTCTTACGTACAGCAGTACAACAGTACTAATGAGACATCGATTTACCAGTTAATGTAATGTAGGGATATGTTGACATATCGATATATCGATATGCCGCGACATGAAGCCAAATGTCGCGACGTCGTCATTGGCTTGACAATGTCGCGATATGATGAATTGACAGTAGGACATCCATTTTTGTCAATCTAAATACAAACAAAAGTGCAAATTATAGTGTTTTACCGATCATTGAACTATACATTATTGGAAATAAAATAATTCGATTATTGTAAAGATATCGAAAATTATGTTCATCGCTATGGAAGCCATTTTTGATTCCTTGCCGAAGGCAGGCAAGGAATCTATGCGATGGTGATGTCGTGTGTGTGTGTATGCGTGTATGCGTGTATGTGTGTGTATGTGTGTTTGTGACACTTGGCTTGTAATCGCGATATCTCAAGATAGGAATGACCGACACTTT
>WURT03160073.1:0-10747 GCA_009936505.3 Holothuria glaberrima | reverse complement strand
GATGGTGCGACTGCATGGCCTTCTTCGTGGAGTACATTTTTCATCTTACCCATTTAGGCTCCCAGACGAAACTAAAATATCTTTTTCCTTACACCATATATTTGCCACGATGGTCAGGATGAAGAATTTTCCAAAAGATAGGAAAAAGAGGTTAGAATTTCGCAGTCTCATTCTCGTGTTTCTATTGAATCACGACTGCAATATTTGTGGAACCTTAAACGTTGAATAAATCCAGTATGTTGGAAATGACGGGTGTTACAGCTAGATAGAACTGTAGATGAAAGCGCGCGTAGCGCGCGAAATTTTTTTGAAGTTACAGAAAGAATTTTTACAGAACTTACTGCCTACGGGCCTGATAAAGAGCCATGTGGAATACTTTCTGAGCATATTAAATATACGATATGCCTATTGAGTTCCACTGTCGGCGGATGTACCGACAAGATCAGCAAACGTACCAACAGACCATCCCAGGACTACAAGTGGGGGGCGACGGCTCCCCTGCCTCCCCCTTACGTTACGCTACCGGTGCAGTTGGCTTGACCATTTCATGGGAGGGTGTCTTGTCACTAAGCGAAGCGCCACCATTGGTTGGTGCGCAGTGTACCAGAAAATTTTAGCTAAAAAGGCCTCTTAGATCTGCGAAAATGTTTCTAAACATCCTTTATTGTGAGAATTCATGTCTTGATATGGTCATGAAATAGTTTATTGAAAAAGCAAAAAAAAAACAGTCTAGCTGGTGAATTACTTTGAAAAATCTTGACTCTTTTGTGAGTTTGACACTTTTTGGGAAATCTGCACAGTGACGTAGCGCAGGGGTTGGTTATGGGGCATGGAGGGGCACTATAGAAGATGGTGATGTAAGTCCATCAGAGATACACACAGAAAGCAGGTGTAAAATGTACATAAATGTGCATATAAATGTGCGGGAGCGAATCCTTGCTTTGTCACCTTGTGCAGGTGATGTGCCAGGGAGGGGTCTAAGGAGAGGGGTGTCGCCCTCCTCTTTGAGAAAGTTTTGTTCATTTAAGATGGCTTAGACGCAAAATAATGCTATATTTAATAAATTTTCGAACCGATCATTTATTTGAAAACTTTTGCAATTACTGGAATTTTTTTTCTTTTGATTGACTGTAAAGGAAAGGTTTGTTGTCTAAGTGGAAGGTAACTCCCCCCCCCCCCCCTGAAAAAATGTTAAGGTAACTTAGATGTAAATTTTCAAGTCCTTCAATTTATTGGCCCATGCTTAGAAATTATTATTATATTGTGATATTTTGGCTGTGGCATGGTACTCGTAAAAAAGTGTGTAACGACAGATAGTACAGGTACATGCTACACGCTACTTGTGTTATTATACTGCTCTATGATTCTCTACTGGTGCTAGGTCCCTGCAGAGGTCGAAGATGTACTTTTGACGTTAAAAGGGCTTTAGCTACAAGGAATGTAACTAATGGTTGTAAGATATGAAATTTGTAAGGTGACAAATATGCTCGAAGCTCGCCCAAATTTTGCATTGAAAATCAGTCGGGTTCCGTTTTCTTTCCGAAAATATGAGATGGAATAGGTAGAATTTGCTGCACCAAAAATAATAATTTGAGTGAGGCAAAAGGTGAAAAGGTGTAGCCGACTTTTTTTTCAAGAGCCTGATTTTCAGTGGGGGCGATTGGAGGGAGCGAGGCTTTCATGGGGGCACCCCAAGCCCCCCCCCCCCATCCCCCGTAGCTACGCCCCGAACAATTTTGTCCGGGAAACTTTCAATCAAAGCAATTCAAACTTTCAATCAAAGCAATTCAAACTTTCAATCAAAGCAATTCAAACTTTCTGACGTGGGAAGTTGTCTGAGGGGCAATTATCATAAGTGGGAATTTTCCCGGGGAAAGTTGCCAAGGGAAGTTGCTTGCGTGGAAATTGTCCGGGAACCACCCCTGTGTGAACAAAGGTGTGTAGGCCTATACTACAAGTTGGAGGATTTCGGTTTTTTGGCCCAGGGACATCATAAGGCCTATACACTACATTTTTCTGCAACAACCTTCCAGTTTCAAATTAAAACCATAACGCCTAAAGGCTTAATAGGGATTCCTTGCTGAAAGGAGGTCATTTGTTGTACTGAGGTTCATTTATCAAATTTATACTTCTTGACTATATTATTCTTTACGATGTTTTCACAACTTGACCTCTGCTCCCTCAAAAGACATTTGAAACCTTCCAAAAAGTAAATAACATAATATTAAACCAAAAATTATGTAAAAAAAAAACATGTCTTAGGAGGTATTCGTACCTGGACGGTCTGTGTGGAACTGAGATCTATAATCCATGCACACTACGCCGGCCATCAAATAATAAATTCAGTATGTGGTATTTCTAAACCTGCTATAGTCACATCATCTTTTTCGCGTACTGTTAATGGTAATTAAGTTAGTATTATTACACAGTAACAGTTATTCTTAAGAAAAATATATGTTGTGCACTTTTCTTTGGAATGGTTGAAAATTCAGCCCTAACTTCTCGTTGGTCGCAAAATGCGGTTCCTCTACTGTTTATTTAGTTAGTTACGGTTTTTTTTTTTTATTTGTAGTTGCACCTCTGATATGATGTTTGACCTCCAACAAACTTACATGGTTCCCTCCCTCTTAAAGTAACACATCTATATACCAAATATGAAAACGTTTTATCATCCCTCTCTTGAAATATTGTGTATTTTCACGGTTTTCGGATCTTGACCTCTGATGGCCGGCCTCAAATGACCTGTGACCTCCACTGAAAACAATCTGCATCTTTCTTTCAATATATGATAATGGTATATACCAAGTACGACGATGGTCCATCACTGTTATCTTGAGATATTGATTGCGTTGAAAAGCAGTTTTAAACAATTTCGTATTTTCACCTCCGGTGCCCTCAGATAATATTTGGCCTTTGCCAAACTGTCAAAGTTGATAGAGTTATCTTTTGACTATAACGCCCACATGCCAAGTATGAACAACATCCATGCTTCCTACTTTATGATATCGTGTTGGCAAGGTTTCAGTTTTTGCCCTCTGGTGACCTCACATGACCTTTGACCTCCACAAAAACATTAGGCAACTTCCCCTCAACATGATAATTCTATACCCCAAGTATGAAAATGATCTATTATTGCTATCTTGAGTTGTTGTGTTTACAACCCAACAGTCTCAAACACACATACACACACAATCGCCTACGTAATTGGATGGATTCGTTTGCCTTCCGCAAATTACAGAATCAAAAACAAACTTAATACAATAAAACAATCATGCACTACCACGGGCGTCACCAAACATTTTTAAAGGGGGCGTATTTTGTGTGAAAAAGGAAGTTATTGCTGCGTTAGCCGCAATGTTCCCGCGTATAGTGCGAGCACTATGGCGTGGGGTCCATGGGCCCGCTAAAGAGCTCCGGTCGGTTTCTAGGGGCGGAGCCCCCGGAAGCTCTGAGGAGTTGACATTTCAAATGCCTATAATGCGATGAAATTATCGTCAATATTACGTTTGATAAAGCCAAAAATATGATTTCATATGAGCGACACGTGGACCCAGGGATGGGGACCAAAGAGAAAGCTTTTAATTTTTAAAATGACAGTGGCTCAAGCACGTTTTTTTTAAAGTTGGGGGCCTATTATGGGATTCGGTCGAGGGAACCAACTGGTAGAATCCAGAGGCGGGCCCGTGGCCAGCTACATATTTTTAGGGGGGCAAGTGTTGTGATTGGGGGGGAATGTTGTGGTGGGGGCATAAAATATTCCACCACATTAATTATTATGTAGTTTCAATTTCATCTGGGGGCATTGCCCCGAAATGCCCCCCCCCCCCTGGCTACAGACCCGTCTAGAGGCAAAGGATTCTCTGGACAAAACCCTCGGAAGCTGATGGAATATAATGGAATATTCAAGATTAAGGAGGTAAAAAAGCAAACCTCAAATAACAAAGCATTGAAAAGTTTTAAGCAAATTGAACGCTGCAATGCAAACAAATTTAAGAAAATCGTTTAAATCTCCAATGAATAGCGTCTCTTAACTACTCAAGTTATCAGGCTCTATAGAACAAAGAGCAGAAGAGTAATTTTGTACACTATGATTTTGCCAATTTACTTTTTTACTTAATTACATTTTGTGCATGCATGCATTTTGTATCAACTTTCATCTCACAAATGTTATTACTTATGAAGTTATTATTGCAAAATTTATCTGTATTAGACGAGCATGTTTTTCGTGATAATTTCAAGACTACCTTGGTCATTCGACCACTGGTCATGTAACTTAGTATTCCAGGCGTCGTGGTTTCAGTTCGGTTTTCAGGTGAGGCACAGGTATTACTTACCCGATTCCTGCCTTTACTGCGTCGGTTCAGCTGTCGAGCAGTGGTACCGAGCAGAAGTATCGAACAAGGACCCTCCATGCCTCTCAGCTTTTCGAAAGAAGCTCGGGATTGCCAATCGTTAGCTAGGATATATATACTCCGTCCGTCGCATGGGGATTCTTAATGCAGGTTTCGATGTCAGGACTGGGACGTTATAAAACACTATCACCTCATTATCCAGTCTGGGCTTACTCTAATCAGGTAACTGTCAAATAGCAACTCTCTGGTCTAAACTTGAGTGTTCATCCACGATCAAATTGGTGTAGGGTCCTGCTTTGAACTGGACATGCAATGTAAACTTTAATTTTGGCAATGTGCAAAATTAAGGGTGTCCATTTTTCCAAAAGGATGAAGCCATTTTGTTTGTTTCCCCTGTCTTCTCAGTCTACGGAGTAGTAATACAGTGCATGACTGACATGGCTTCAGAATGAACTTCTGAAAGCATAATGTGGGGAGCATCACTTAATAATTACATATTTATACCGTATACCGTACTCCTACTGTTCTACCCGGAGCGGACCATTGATATGAGGCGGGGAGGGGGGAGGCTCCAATCTTCCCTGAATACGGACCTGATTTTGCCTTCCCAAAACAACATTTCGTACAGCCGCCCATTACTCGGTGTGTCGTCTAATCGGTGGAATTAAGCCATCACTAAACAAACCTTCCAGGTCCCAAACTTACTTTGTTTGAGGGATGCCACAACACTAAATTATCAAGACAAGATTTTACATCCAAAGCCGTGAGACACACAAGACTGGAAATAGGCTAAATAAAAAAGACATACGTATGGCCTTAAATGATTCTACACTGTATTCAAATTCCAAATGGGTATTAATGCAGCAATGAACCACACAGAACAAGTTCAATGTATTACGTGACACAAAGTAAACATTGAACATCATTTTTTCAGCACATCATTTATCTTAGCACATCATTAAACACGTTTGAAGTGGATGTCACTTAAAAGAGTCGTACGGGAACTGGCCGCTGGTAAAGGTGGAAGAAACCAAGCACAAAATAAAGATAGGCCCACAAGTATTCAACAGTGGAAACAACTGAAAATGAGCCCCTTTATTTACAGGTAGGGTTCTACTATGGAAAGAAGTGTTTGTGCTTGGACCATATGCCAGTGATATGCTTAGTTGCCCTTTTTCTGGACAAGTATTCAGAAGATATTGAGACAACAGGAGAGTCGCACAATTTCAAATTTTTCTTAAGGACATGTAAATCCATTATATACACTGACTTGAAACAGATTGGTATTGTTTTTTCATTCGCTCGGCTTTGATAAACAACCTACACATTCCAAACCTTTCTAGCACAGATTATATGTGAAATGTAACTGAGAAACAAAGTGCAACTATGAAAATGCATACAGTACTAATACCCCTCATCTCTACTTGCAAAGTTCCCTTCATACTTAATTGACAAACACTTACATTTCAATGTATCATTTCTTCAATTTTTTACATACATTTTATTTAGGGATCATAATTTAACAAGGCAGCCTGCAAAGCATTTTCAAAGGAACTAAAACAAAAATCATATAGTCCGAGTGAATGAAGTTAATATTCAGCCTTATTATCAACCCAGGCTACTTAGTGGCAAGGTCTTACAAAATATATCAGGAAAAGATGGAGATTTGGCACACTGAAACACCCCCCCCCCCCTCAGCCCCTACCCTACTGAAAGTAATCACACAGGTTTATGCTTATGGCTTCTGTGCAACATTTCAGTTCTTGTGTTATAGCAGCCTCTTATTACACTTCCTATTTTAATCTTACCTACTGGTACTAGTCTTGTATTAAAGCAACAAAGCCTCCTCAACAAATACAGTTCATATGCCTTCATCTCAATTTAAAGTGTTTTCCTTCATTTCCTTGTGTCTCTTACACTCTGCACAACAATCACACTAGGCAAATGTATATTGAAGCTGGGACAATGAATGGGGTATTGGGATATTGTTAAGAAGCCCTCTTAACACAAGAATAAAGTTTACACATGTTTTGTATTTTTAAAAACAAAAATTAGGGTCCTTTTATTAGATTTGCCTACCTTGGCATGCTATGTCAACTCAGCTACACGCAATATCATGTGCATAACGTAACAGGTTGCTTTACCTGTGATATGATGTGAAAACAGTGCATACTTGTATTAAGGGAAATCAAAGAAAATTTGGTATGTTCAACATGAAATGAGGTTTTTGAAGGTTGGGCTTCATTAGTTAATCTCTGCATGATTGCTTGCATCAACTGCATAGGCTCTTATAAAGTACAAACACGAGGGAAAATGTATGGCAGTCTAGCAATATATCTAATACCCATTATATCATTGGCTCAAACCTTACAGAATAGGTGGCAGCATGCTGGAAAACAGACTTTTGTGTCAACATTATTTTTACAAAAGTGGCATATTGGTAGTAAATTTTTCAGCTTCTTTTAAAGGGGAAATATTCTCATCCCAGGCAGTACCAATTCTCCCAACTTAGTTCTAGTTCTGCCCATAACTGTCTTTAGCTTCTCCTTGTGCAGACACAAACATACAGGTAAGATAAGATACAACAGCCTATATGTTATCCTGGTCAATAGGATTCAATTACCAGACAGTTGATACATTTTTGCTTCAAAGGAGGATTTCCATCACTCCAAATATGACTTTTACTTGGTGGTAAAAGCCCTGCCCATATTTGTCTTTAGCTTCTCCTTGTGCAGACACAAACATAGTTTATTGCTTTAGGGCATATCCTGGTGAGTATACAAGGCCCTAATATGTAATCAAAACACTTTGTGTGCATGCTGTGTAATATGAGCTGCTCTGCATCTTTTGAATTTTGTAACTCTGATGCCAATCAAAGAGTTGTCACCAACCGAGACTGTTGCTTACCCCTAAGTAAAAGTCATACTTGGAGTGATGCAAATCCCTCTTTAAGCTTTTAAACTACTGTAAACTCGCAATGTAAAGGAAATAATGCTACCATCTTTTCTGTTTTATATCCAATTCACACTTGATACTATTAAACAAATTATTTCAAATCCATTTGGAGGACAGGGGATGCATTATAAATCTGAAGATTAACCATTCTTCGTTACATGAAACACAGATTTTAGGTATAACATATGCATAGATTTTGCAACAAAAATTGGAGAAAATTGCAATGAGTGTCATCGGACTGAAGATAAACCATTCTTCGTTGCATCAACTTACTGCACCTTTATTTTTTCTACAAAATGTAAAGCATATGATAAAGGCCTGCATACATGAGCTGAATATGTGTCTTTCAGAAAATGAAATCTGACACAGAATTTTTAATTGGAAAGTTTATCTGCAGGGCCAAAATAGAACACTTTCTACATTCACATATACATCCAACTACATTTTCACTTTTGCACAATAGTACTTCAACCTCTTGGCAATGCCAGGAGAAAGGAAAAGAAGCAGGAATAATTTTTCTTCTTTGTTTTGTAGGACATGAATGTCCCCCAACCTCTCCTTCACCCCTGACAGCCATTCTTTGTGCATTGGGACGGTCTCAAATGAGTTAGAATGTACTGTCCAGCCTTTTGTAAAACCCCACCCTAACCCCCTCCTCTAAACTAGTATCCTTCCACCATTCTCTCTCCTTTCCCCATTTCTTATCTTGGCACAAATTAATCACTGGCAGTATCATTTTCCTCAGGCACAATATGTCAAGCCTCACATACAAGTACCTCCTAAAGCTTTTCATTGCATGTTGCATCTACAGCCTTTCCCTAAAAGGACAATAGTTTATCCTAAGTTAGTTAGTTAGATGAGGTTTTACAGCTCAGTTTCTAACCAATTGGTTTAAGTCAGGCTGGCCACAGCCTTTTTTCCAGTTGTGGCCCACTAGCTTGTTTTTCCTACTCCACTGCTTATGCTGAGCAACAAGCACAATGGCAGTAGGTTCCATTTTTAAAGTCTTTGGTATGACCCGGCCAGGATTCGAACCCCCGACCTTCCGGCTGCAAGTCCAATGCTCTATCCACTTGACCGCCTAAGAACAAACACACTGATATTAGGATACATAAGAAGTATCTGCTACCCTCTGCCTCTCTCTGCTGGATTAACAAACCCAAAATACAGTAAACTGTGCAAAGAAATGACACTGCAGACATTATAATTGCTCTACCTACATGAACAGCACCAACTGAAGTCTTGCATCTATAAAAGGTCATCAAGAATAATCAATTTAATTTCAGTAAGAGAAGCAGTCTTCCAAAAACAACAAATTGGAGCTAGACAACTAATTCCACCCTTTATGCAACCTATTTGTATTTTTTCAAGAAGTTGTAAGTATTCAAAACATGGATGATCATGACGAATTATATATTTAATCCAGCAAGAATCATGGTTGTTAATGTGCAAGTACTAAATTTCTATAAAGTTTCCACAAATATTCTATTGTACACCTTTACTGAATTTCACCACAACTGCATATTAAAGGCACTTTACAGTCATAGGCACAAGGCTGATTAAAGTCTAACCTTTACTGATATGTCAGAGAAGAAGATGATATGTCAGAGAAAAAGATGGAAAAGTACAGATGCTCAAGATAAACCTTGTCGTAATCAGTGCAGGCCACCTACTGAATACTATACAGAGTGAATAAATTAAAAAAAAAATAAAAATAACAGTAAAGTAACAACAACAAAAACAACAGTAACAACAGGTTTAACACTAAATCTAAGACAATGAAATAGGTAAAATATATAAAAACAAAGTAAACATTCCCTTATCTCACATAATAATTACAATAATATCTTAGATTTACAGAGCACACCTATCCAATCAGTGGAATGAACAAAGTGTTATACATATTATGGTTCACAATCTAACCATTCCATAGATCACCTCAAGCCCCTGGGGGCTATACAACCAGGCAGCTATATGTAATTACCCTGTCCCAAACTCTTATGCTGAACACCACTCAGTTTCCATTTTTAAAGTCTTTGGTTTGACTTGACTGGGGTTTGATCATCCCAGGTCTTTCAGGTGAGAGGCTGATGTCTAACCACAGCTGTAAGCTAAACAGTCAGTAGGCCTACAGAGATTTGCAATCATCAATCAATAAATCAATGATTTCAAGACAAGCAACCACAAATACTACATCCTGGTTACCATGATATCACTCACATATCTAGGAACCAAAGTGTAGATAATGTTTCAATGGAAAGCAGTGTTCTTAACTTTACTGTGCAGTATGTCACACACTGGAATGTAGTGTCCTGACCTTCATTGTTCCTGACTGGAACGTAGTGATGCTAACATTCAAATATCACACAATAGAATAGAACAGATGGTGAACTGGTTCCTGTCACTGAACTATGTGATACCTTGGAGAAAACCTTATAGGTATAATTTTAAGTCAGCCTAATAACCAGATATAGGAACTAGCATATTCACTACTTTTGTGCATGAAAGAGGTCATTCCTTGAAAAGACTTATTTGTGCTTCACTTAAACTTATGAATCATATGTGTCTATATAATACAGAAAAATACTGTTAATCAATGGACACTACCTCCAAGATTAATTAATACCCTACCTGTCCAAAGATTTTGAGGCAGTAAGATATTTTAATCATGCCTTTAGTAGTTGTTAATGACCCCAACCCACCCACCCACCCAAAAACCCCTTCTGTAGCCACCTTTTATCTTTCCCGATATTCTTAGTATATTATTAAGAATCAAACCATATGTACTGTGCACCTTGAATAAAGTGAAAACCAGGCACCTCCCTACAAAGACAAAGTATTAGCACAGCAAAGAATGTGAACATCACATTACCTCACAGTAAAATCCAAGACTATTCCCATTTAGTTATAATTAATTCAAGATGTAAGATTGGGCACCAGGGAATAATTCAGTGAAAAATAATTAGCACACCAACGACAAAACATATGGCTTGCCACGAACTGTCAAATTTCCTCAACTGGCATACCATATCCTAACTGGCCCTTTGCTTACATTAGATACAACCTACTATAAAACATCATACAAGGTCACTTCATCTCTGTAGGGAAAGGAGAAAACTAACACAGTAAACAAGAATGTTCCTACATTGCCACTCACAGAGAAAATGAATGTACATGTTCATGCTAAATCCTAACAGCTGGCCTTAATCAAAGGTTTTTGACTTGCCACAAACAAGAGCCAATTGGCACCTTGGTTCCTTGCTGAATGTAATGAAAGTGGGCCACGGGCATACAACAAAATATTAACCAGGGATGTAAGTGGCCCAAGATGATTTTGCGGGAAAAAACTACATGGTACGGCCGGGGTGCAGGGCCTGCTCAAGGGCCCTGCCGGGGTCCAGGGGCAGCGCCCCTGGAGCTCCCAGGTTTGCCGCTTATCA
>WURT03160061.1:0-22273 GCA_009936505.3 Holothuria glaberrima | reverse complement strand
TCAAAAACAGAATGCACTGAAGGACCGATTAATCAGGACCGCAACGGTAATCTCAATTCTTTATTGAGGAACAACGATCAGGCCAAAAGGCAAGAAAAAGCCTATGAAACGATATTGAGAGCTTTATGAAATAACTGAAATCGTTTCTGTCTTTTTATCCTCTCCAGACTCCCTGGAGCAGGTCCGTAACAGGTGGGGTGGGGGCGGTAACCCTACAAAATTGTCTCCTTCCAGAAAATTTGAGATTTCTATTGCTTTTTGAATTTTAGTACATCTCGCCTCTACACGACATCACCCTCTAGAAGCTACCCCCTTCTAAAGGGGTGTTTCAGGCGATTGTGATTTCCTTTTTTCTGCTGGGCACAACACATACGCTGTAAGAGTATTTACAGTACACGCATACGGCATGACCTGTTATACAACTGTGACACAAGGAACGCTTGTCGGGCACAATGACCAGCAACCAAAGAGACAAGTGACCAGTGATGTTGGTGAAACACCTCTATATGTCTGGATGAGGACTCGCTTTGCAGGCTTTTTTAAAAATTAATATTCTGTTCTCCTTTAACTCATAAATAAAAAGATGAATGCAAACTAATTGTTTATTACTCCTCATTTCTTCATATTTTCGCAAGCTGGCGTATCGAAAATGCATTATTTTTGAGACAGGCTGGGTTCCTTATAAAACTGTACTCATCTTGGGAGGAAAGCTGTTCTTAACCGGGGATGAATGAAGTAGACAGCCGTGTTGGGGAAGGAAAAGTGATTTCCCTCCCGTATGGACAATTTTCCGAATGTTTTAGCTTCCTTATATGCAGCTTGATGCTACATTTTGTGACGCATTAAATAAATTGATATTTTATTGAAAATTTTCATATTTGTAGAAAGTGGACACATTTGATTTCGTCCTTGAAAAGTAGGGGGGAAGAAGCATGCTTAAGCCGGCATACTTTTACTGGGGTACTTCAGCTCTTAGTCCCGTCTTCTTAAGCAAGTGGTTTGAACACAGATTGATGCTCTCTGCATGTACTAAATATTTTGATAATTTTAAGCATGAATTTATACGATCTCTAATCATCGAAACTGCCCTCTACCAAAAATGAGAACAGGTCCCCTTTAACTTTACAACATGTATGTCCGAATTTACAGACAACATGAAATCACAGTTACCTAGATATTCCTCACTCGAGAACTACAGAATGCAAGAACGCACACGGTAATACAATTTCACCTTTAAATCATCAACAACGATTAACATTGAAGTTACATATTCAGTTGTATAAAGTTTCAAAGAATGAATCATTTGGGACTTTGTTCGCATGACGATGCATTTGTCACTTCTAGTTGAGTTCCCTTAATCGTGACCCTCGTGATTAACTAATGAGATATTTACACAAGGTATGTACGGTTCAGTACTTCACGGAACCTCTCGCTGTGACTTTATTTGACACAGTTAGGGCCCACTGAGTATTGAAATAGGAATTCATAATTTTATATAGCCTCACTTTGAAATTTCAACAGATAGACTTTTAAAGTAGAATGTAATTTGAATCTCGCCTGGGAAGACATCACTGAGGGAGTTTGTTAGCGTTTGTGAGTGTGTGTAATATGCGAATACGTTCGCATTATGATAATGGATATGTTCTAAAGTATTTGCAGACGGTATTGTCATTATTGCTTTGTGTAATAACATATTAGTAGGGACCCTTCTTGTCACTTCCTACTACGCAACAATTGAACACTTAATTCATTATTGTTTATCAACGGTAAGAAAACAAAAAGATAAATGGTTGATTTTACTACCGTCCCGTGTCACAAGCCTGTTAGCATAGACAGTGATCCTATTGAGATTGTAAAGGACGTCGAGTACCTGGTAATCGCTTTTGGTGTATTCCCTTACCTAGAATTTCCAAATAAAATATTGTGCTAAAATTCTGAACAGTCTCTTTACTGCATTTGAAAGCTTGAGGACTGTAACTGGTCTTGAATTTGAAAAAAAAAATCGCTTGTTTCAAATTATTTCAGTCTCAATTGTTCTAATTTTGATATCATCTCGCAGCCAAAGTCAAGTAAACCATCTAAACAAGTACTCTGCAAACTGTTCTCCATAGTTCAAATAATTATACTGATCACGTAATTTATGAGTATGCTGCTAATGCTGTGTCTATATGACCACGCTATTTTTAATTACTGCACTAAACCATGAACGTACAACCTGATTCCGCGTTTCCCTTACCCCTGAGCGTTTTCGAAATTCATTTTTACCTGGAAGTATGAAAATTTTTTAAATTAAATTAAATTGCACACAGATATAATAGTGTCTTTTATGTGATATGATTGTAATCTACTAATTATATTGTCAATTTATGGTGTCAATCATTGTTTTGGTATATTCTTATTAGTTACTTAAGTTCAAATAAAATAGGTTTCATCAAGTAAGTAAAAGCTAAGTATTGGTTATCAGTGAGGGACCCCGTAACGTAGGGGGCACTTTTGACATATGAGGCACCATCACTCCAAACAACGGTATTAAGCAGGATATATTTCACCACAGTTCTTTGCAAACGGATTTCGAAACAGGGAGCGTGGTATGATTATTTGCATGGGAAGGCGTGGCGCGGACCCTTGGTCCCCCTCTGTCTACGGGCTCGATATATAAGGTCACATCTGGTAGATATATAATAACCTTAGCTGTTACAGTCTCAAGGACCGATTCAAGGAGGGCAACAGCATTCTGTCAACGGGGGAAAGGATTAGTTCCCCGACAGAGGGATTGGCGGGAAGGGATGCAGGAAGCTGAAGCCTCTACAACCGGTTTTCGGATTTCGGGAAGGATGTTGGATATACAACTTGGGCCGAAAATTTACTTCATCGTAGGTCAATTGAGTCATGGTCACCGTCTTCTTACCCCTCCCCTGGTACCACCCCTGAACCGAACGGAAGGACTGTAGACTATCCCGGCAGGTTGCTTATACAATTGGTTCCTGTTAATAATATTAAAAGTAAGTTAGAATGTTTACTAAATTACTCATGTAATAGTCTTTACCTTTATTGTGCGCACACATGTTAACAATGGTAACTTTGTCTAAAGCCACCCCTTGAAAGTTCTGGGTCAATTTGTTTCGTAAAACATTTACAACTCTAATAAGAAGTTGGGTTAACTTAAAGGCTTCACCGCAGATTGAATTACTATATCCCGCCATCCTACTTTATGTATGTCTTACAGTCTGGTCCCATTTTTTCTAAATGTGTTCAGGATAACTCCTCGGTTTACCTTTAAATGCAATGTTTATGTTTAGGATCATCAGGAGGAATACTTGTGAGGGAAACGAGAGAAGATCTGTAAGATTTAGCGACTGTTTCAAAATAATTTTGAGATGACTGTTTCATTCCTTCAGCTTCAGCGGTCCCACATTTTAGATAAGTCGGTCGGAATGGCGAAAACATTTCTAACGAGAAAGGATTAGCTGTAGACAAATGAATGAGTTCTTTCATGTTCTTTCTCAAATTTCGTCCAAGGTCTTTTGGTTTCCATAAAGTTACAATATTAAACAGTCGACTAATTTGCCCTTGGCAATTTTTACAACCCTGCGTACCTCTTCGGATTCTCATATTTACTTTCTCTCCTTACATTTGCCTCATCCTCACACGTACCCCTTGCTCCCCTCTTCACTGTCTACTTCAGATTTACTTTGGATTGATCCGACTATTTACTTACTCCTTTTTCACTTTTCTTCTCTTTAACCTCCAGCAAAACTTTTCATATTGCCCATCCTAACCAGTGAAACTGATCTCCCACAAAATTCAATAAAACGGCGTTTTCATCGAATCCCTTTCCCAGATTACGATGATTATATGAGGCTTAGAAAGACGAGTAACTACATTGTCGCGTCCTGACAAAATAAACGGTCTGTTATACAATTATATAAAATATGAGAAAGACGACATAAGCCTGACGATTAGGTATTAGGTTCACGTGTACATTATTTTGTATTTAAATAAATGCTCATCGCTGCATAACTATGCATACTTATCAAGATCACTTGATGCATCGTCAATTGAAAATAAGTCGAATTCGGCATTCATTACGCACATTAGACTGAATAAGGTTAACCGATGTACCATGTACTAACAGTGTTTAGGTTACTACTAGGTCTAGAAAATGTATTTTAAAGTCCCTACAAGCCCATCCCAGACAGAAAAACTCCCTGACTAAAAAACTCCCTGATTAAGTTTACTAGTTCAAAATGCTAACAGTCATGTTGACCCTCATCTGTGTGAGAGCTTAATTGGGAACACAACTGCCTGAACAAGTCATCATTGACCAACAAGCGTAGAGATAGTTTTTTTGAAGAAATTTCAATCAAAGTGCAAGACCTAATTATATAGAACTTTAAAGGTTATTCCTAGATGATGTAGGGGGCGGGGGTGTCACAGCCCCTTTGACTAACGTGGTTAACGTGGTTAAAGTCACAATACAAATAGTCGAAAACTGTTTTAAAGGGGCATATTGAGCAGTTGATTTGGTTCATGAATTTCAAGATTTTGTGTAACAGCTGTTTAGTTTTCCTCACTCTCTTCAACGTTTAGAGTGAAAATTCACTCTTTTAGGATGGAATTAGGGACCAATCTAAATTTGGATTGAAAGATTTCAATCTAAAAGGGGTCATTCTCACTCTTTTAGGGCAAATATTCAGTCTTAATATTAGATCCGTCCCTGATTTCACTCTTTTGGATTTATAGAGCACACCTTGATGGTAAGTGTTCAACTTGGAGATTCTGCCATGTATCACACAACTAAAACGACAATGACAGGGTAATTAATGTCTGGAATCATTTGTAACAAATTCGTGACCAGACATTTTTTACCATTAGGTAGTAATCAAAGCAAAACTTTTTCAGAGACAACAATAAGTGAAGCTTCTGCCAACTTGATTGACAGGCTTGCAACTCCTGTTACTAACAACTGTTGTGATCAAGGTTTCAATTATACATACATGTTGTATATATTCAAGAGAACCTGGCCTATCACGGGCTTGAACACGCATTGTGAAATACAAACTCTTAACCACATAAAACTATAAGTTCTCACATTTTCGGTAACTTTAGGAAGTGATACATGAGTAATGGGGCTAAATAGAAGCATTGTCATGCAATGATTTCCTTCTAACTTTTCATAAAATAATCGATATCAACTCAATAAGCCTCTCTAAATGAGCAAACCGAGGCGATCAAGTGATCATTAAATTTCCTTCCCTCAAAAGGCAAATCAAACTTCTTTATCCACAAACGGCTTTCATCATGTAATACATTAATACCACAATAAAAAAATAAAAAAAAATATGTTTTAAGTAGCCCTGTTAATAGCTACTACCATTTATTGTTGAATGATGGATATTTTGAATGTAAGTGTATATACAATGGGATGATTGATTCATCAACTTATATTTGTAAATATTACTTGAAATGGTCTGAAACTATTCCCATTTCAAAGGAGTCCTGGAATTCCTGTTGTGCAGCGCCTTTCAATTGCTCCAATGATGTTTCCGTTCGATGGTTTCAGTATCGCCTACTTAATAGAATCATCCCTACAAACAAGCATTTGTACACAATAAAGGTTGCCCCGTCAAACATGTGCCCTTTCTGCTCAGTGTTCATTGAAACAATTCCACACCTGTTTTTTCACTGTTACTTCTCTCGAAGAATCTGGTATCACTTGCCGGATGTCTTCTCCACTGTTGATATTCAAACGAATTTTGATGATGAATGTACAATTTTGTTTGGTTGCTATAGTGATAGAATATTTAATGTAATCCTCATATTGGTAAAAATGTATATTATTCATTCTAAAAAGTTAAAGGGGGAATCCGAGTGTTCATGGATCAATTGTTTACTTAAAAAATTATTTTATATTTCAAAAGTTTATTTTTCAGAAGAATATGTTAGAAAGTATTTGGGAAAGATATTGGCTTCTCCAAATGAATCTTAAATTAACTTAATGTGGTCGCTTTATGTGAAAATTTTGATGTATGTCTTATGAAACCCTTCTTTGCATTTGTATTTCTTGTATAATGCATTTCAACTTTCCTTTTACAACTATGACGTCTTTTTGGTGTTGATCGTTTGACACGAAGTCAAAGAAAATGTCAAGAGCAATAAAGAGCAAATAAAAAAAAATAGTGTTAGAAAATAAACTCGTTCTTACATTTATTTCCCCACTCGATAAATCAAAGCAAAACAAACATTTAAAAACCCTAAACGTTCCGTATTTAAATTCCTTTCATTTCTAAACACATTACCAAACATGTGTCAAGTTTAAACGCACTTGCAAAGTGAGAAAAAAGTGTTCAATTACCAGACACTTTGTAAGTGTGTTTGATTTCAAGATAAAAACAGTAAACTCATCACTTTTCTAGATTTTTAATCCGTGTAAAGATGTGTTATCAGACACAACTAGCCTAAAGCTTACACGAAAGCAGGCTTTTCATTTTCATAAGAGAAACATTTGAGAGAAGTTTTGATTATAGGAATTTGTTTCGTTCAGCTTGAGAAATCTCCTTCTATTTATATGGTTAAAGATACTCTTCCTTTTGGTTTGAAGAGAAAATCCACTTGCCCACAGTCGAATTATGGGCTTATATTATACAATAACTCATTTTACAAAGCAACAAATACAACTTCCAAATAAGTTTCCAAAATAAACCCCAGGCCCGAAAGCACACGATTTACCGGATATATTCATTTTTACGCCGTTTACTCTCGTTATCTGTGGGATTAAACCAAATCCTGCCTTGGGAGTGCCACCGTCAATTTTATGCACTAAATTAGGTTAAAAATTTACCTCTATCACAATTACCATTTTGTGTTATTTTTTTTTTTTTATTTGGAGCTTGAGAGTGACGAAAATGTGACTCCTTAAAGATTAGCAGAAGTATCATGAGTGCAATTATCACCAACATCTCAATAACATTTTTATTCGCACCCAAAGAAGTGTGGGTGATTTCTTAGGAGGTGACATATAAATAAATAAATATATACATATAATATATATATATATATATTTATTGCGTTTTTTCACCTTGACCGTTGTTCTCCCAGGCTTTCACATGTTTGCATCTCTTCGGAGGTCCGCCGTCGGGTTGATAGTTGCGTTTTACTGGATTGCATCATTCGGTTATAGGTTGCATCAAAAAGGAGAACTATATTAAGTTCTGTTCCATACAGTCGTGCCTGTTCAGTTGGTGAATTTCGAGTGCCTCATCAAGTACTTGAACAAAGGCCAAACCATCTTCATGAATCAGTGGTTAGAGCGCCCTCACTAGCAAGACTTTTCTGGAAATGCGTTACTTATATGGACACAATTCTTCATTGGCGGCGATTTGTCTCAATATTGGGGGGGGCAGGGGGTGAACCCATTTTCAAATAATTTACTGTGTGAAATCAGAGTCAATCGGCGCTTTTTCAAAGATAGCGGGGACATTTATCCCTGTCCCCCTGGGATCGCCCCCGATGCAATTCTTTCAAACTGAAAAGTAGCATCTTTGCACAAGTGGGTCGGGCTTACAGACCGCGGATACCTCTGCAGTACCACTGTGTAGATTCTCAACCTTTAATTGTATAAAATAGCAGCTGCCTTTTGGATAAATGCGTTACTTATTTGTTTAATGAAAGCCAACGAATATTTTTAAGCATTTTGCTCAAAGGATGCATACGGTACTTAAGTTTAAATACAAGGGCAGAGTGAGCGTATTAATTTTCCTTCATCTTTCCTCTGGAATTTCATCCTGCACAGGGTGATTTTATTTCAAAAAGAAGGTTCATTTTCCTCCTCATTAAGAACTTTCTCCTTGCCCAACTAGCTTACCTTCATAGCAGGTGTCGAATGTGCACTCCTCTTTTGACGTGCATACTTGCAACTGCAGTCCGTGTGGGTACAGGAGCAATACACGTCCGCCGGGTTGGCAAACTAGCCTCATGCGACTGTCTTGTGATGATACAAGCAGGGAGCTGCCACGGAGCTCCCTGATACAAGTAAGGATGTGGTCGGAAACTTGACAGGCGCATGTGATTTCTATTGGAAACAGATAAACGCAAGGAATGAACGGAAATCACAGTTGTTTTGCCAACGAAGCATGCCAGTATAGGAGTCATTCGGCTTCCATCGACCCAACTTAGTCACGTGTCCATTGCCACCGGGCAAACAAATTCATCTCACCACTTTGGAATGTTTTTACTTTTTGTTTATCTATTTATTTTATTTATTTAAGTATATTTATTTTTGGGTGGCTCTTCCAATGAGACAGTTTTGAGTCGTTACAATGCTTCTCGTGCGCAATCTCTCCAGCTAAGTCATACGTCAGAGAATGTGTGGATTTGAATACTGCGTGCTCTAGTAACGTTTACGCATTCGGCGACCGGACGACCTCAGAGACCCTTGAACTGTAATACACAGCAGTAACGTACCCTGATCAGCCTTTTACTACAAACCAGCTCGATGATCGGACAATTAGTTAAAACACTTTTTACACCAGGCCTTCCGTGAAATTGAAACAAAGCCTCGATGTTGATGTTGTTTGTAATTAAATGAGAGTAGTAGCAATGGGAGGGGGAAGGGGGAGGGGGAAGGGGAACCTTGTGAGAGGAGGGTTGTTTGCATTGGCGGGCATTTTTTTCGCATTAATGGGGGACATGACCCCATTTTCAAATGATTTTTCTGTGTGCCAAATCAAAGTTAATGAGCGATTTTTTCAAATATTGGGGGGCTATGTCCCCCTGTCCCCCGGGATTGCCGTCCATGGTTGTTTGCGATTAGTCCCTTTTGATCGCAGGTCGCATGTCACAGAGCACAATTTTTAGTAATGGGCGAAATTTGAAGGCAAAATCTGTGCTCATCATTACCGACATACCTACCTACACGCACAATCGTAAGCTTTCCCTTCTATCTGTCTATTTTCTTTCAACAGTTCGACTGCTGAAAACTATATGTGGAGTAGTTTTTATCAAACGTGTGACTACTCTCAACTAGTTGATCACGGTACTCTCATAGCCTGGAAGACGTTGTTCGCCAGTGATACCGCAGCCGCTCCCACCCCCACTCCCGAGTGCTCTCCGAGTTGGCTAATTCACTAGTTGAAATTATATTCACATGCAGTTACTTGCACCACAGTAAAGTCTGGCTTAAAGTGTATCTATAGAGGTTCTTCACGTGACGTCATAATGGGCCCGGTTTTACTTGTTCCGCCATTTTGGACGTCAAATTTCGTGCACGCGCAAGAACTACACTGTGTGCACATAGTATCAATCACAGTGTAGAATCATGTTGTTCCTTCTTTTCAAAGACAGTTTCTTCATTAAACTGTGAGGAGGCGATAGTTCGTTCGTGTAAATGTAAGCCTCCTTGTAGTGTTTGGCTTAAATGCAAATTATAATCACCGTATAAAAATGTAAGCTCATTATAACTTTAGTCGCTCACTGGATATGAAGTGGGCACTGCGCAAACTAGTGTATAAACCACCAAGTTCAATATTTCTTCCGAAGAATTCAAGTAACCAGTCTTGCTCTACGTTGTATATCTGTTGGAAATCAATAACAAAACTGTATAGGGCCTGCGATTTTTCTTGACTATTATGTAACAAATGTTCATCATCATTAGGGAAACATTCTTTAAAAACCGTGGAACAATATACTTGTACACAGAGTACATGCCGCGCGATGAGTTTGACGTCCAGTATGGCGGACTCCGCTGTTGTCACATGTATTTGTGACGTCAGTGAAGAACTTCTATAGAGTCTAAGATACATAAATATATGCTCCAACGATTTGAAGATGTATCCGAACTGTCCAACTCCCAATAAAACTGAAATGTAGAAGTTTATTCACTCAGTTGAAAAATGGTATAGATTGCGGAATAATTTGTGATGTCACTTTTGTACTTCTCAAATCACAACCTTCGTCTTTCTTTGCTTTCTTCTACAGGTATCTGTTGTACAAGAAGGATATCACAAACTAAACCGTAAAAATGTCTACAAACTGTTTTTAGAATTACAAAACAAAAAATAAAGAAATACTAAGAGGAAATGGAAAAAAAGCCTGTCAATTTTTGGAAACAAAGTAACAGCACTTTTTCCGTTTTCTTTTATGTATTTCTTTAAGCTATGGTTCTGTAAATCTACACAAAATTTATACACTATAGTGCGCCACTGACTATTTGAAAGTAGGTGAATGACTTTCAGCATTTTATTTCTCACCAACTGCATAAGCAGTTAAAACTGAAAAATGGCTGTTAGACCAACGAGATTCATTTTTCAGTACATCAAATATAGATTCTTCTGGTTTTATACTAGATACACTTTGAGCACCTTTCGACACTCAAAAAACCTGCATGGGTTCAGAGGGATTTAATTTTCTTCATTGTTTTCTCCCAGTCAACAACGCAATAATTCATTGTATGCAAATTAGTTATGTATCTGCTTGTTATTTGTTTTCAACGCGCCTAAGTAAACATTTCATAGCGTCATTTGTCATTTTCTTCAAAATTTGGGAAGCAAAATGCTACACACCACGGCAGGGCTAATAAAATCGCCGTCTGAAACACTCCTATAGGGTTCCAGTCGATATTACCAGGGAACAGCTCATTGATGCTACAGCATGAACTTGGATACATGAAGTCGCAGGGAAATTTAATTATCTATCAACAACTTGAACTGACCATGGCAGGAACATATCAAATAAGCTACGTTTGGTGAGCTTTGCAGTTGAAGCATTTTGCGGGATTTCCTTCATTCTCAATATTTTACACCGTTACCGATCAAGGTTTACCTTTCAGTACATGAAATCGTGTGTATCAAATTGTCAGTATCTTTGCAACAAACAACATCTTATCAAAACATCCCGTTTCTTGGAAAAGGGGATATTTTTGTTGTAGCCTTCTAACATTTCAACGTAAAGGTATTCCCCAAAAAGTTTTGTTCCAGAATTTAGAAAACAATCTCAGACAGTTAGATGGCATATGAAGTATTATTTCACTTGAAGAGGTGCTTTCAAAATCTGTGTAATGGAAAATCTATTACATAGACTTTTAAAGCAACTCTTCAAACGAAATCGTATTTTTTCCGCAACTCTAAGCTGCGGAAAAAATAACAACAAGCAAACAAAATCAAAAGCTGTACTCACAGTGCAAGTCTGGCATGGTGTGCAGTCGCCAATCGGAAACTGAAACATACAGATTGGTAATAAACTTATTTTATTGGAAGTAGCTTATAGCCTTTGCTTGAAGTGGACTTAAAGTCTAGAATTACAAGAATATATATATATTGAGCTTGAAAAATGAATATCATTCATCAAACTCCCATTTGAGTTGCTTACTTCATTTCTGAGATACAAAACGTTCAAATTTATTCACTCAATTTGAAATCATTGATTGTGCAATAATTTGTGATGTTCTTCTTGTACAACTCACATTACCTGCTTTTGTTCCCTTTTAAAATTAAAATGTTCATATATTCTTGAAACATTTACTGTTTCCTTGTACAGCATGTTGTGGGAAGAGGGCTTTTATAGCCAAGTCACCCTAAAACAGTAAGATACCGTGATCACATTTTGGCACAAGGTGTAGTGGCTTCCGAAAAAACAAAGAATAAAAAAGACGGTAATTTGAGTTGTACACGAATGACATCACAAATAATTGCCCAATCTACCATTTTAAAATGAGTTAGTAATAAGCTTCAACATTTTACGTCTCAGCTCAGGAATGCTCTGTGAAGATGTACCATCTGGATGCATTTTTCAAGCTTTGTAACATATATTTTTGCAATTTTAGACTTTACACTCTAAAGACAAAAGAGTGAAATTTACTCCAAAAAGAGTGAATAAAGGGACCACTCTTAAGGAAGGTGAATTTCACCCGGAGTGGAGTGAAAATTCACTATTAATAGTGAGATATTTCATTCCATGTGCATGAAGTGTCGCTCTGTTTGGAGTGAATTTTCACTCCACTCCGGGTAAAATTCACTTTTCCTTAGGAGTGGTCCCTTAATCACTCTTTTTGGAGTGAATTTCACTCTTTTGTTTTTAGAGTGTAGGTACACCTTAATGCCATATACTTTTCTTTAAACTGTTTACTACAAGCAAATATTGAAATCAAATGTTAATAAGACAAGAGAAAAAACTTTGGGTTTAATCTTGGAAACTAAGGGCAATTTAGTAATCTCGGATGATTTTAGTTTTGCGTATTGTATGAAATCATATTGAAGAAAACGTTTGAAAAAAGCAAGTCATTATAACTTAGATTCAAAAGCTTATAGGAGACGTTCAACCTGCCGTTAAAAATGGGGCAGAATGATGAAGTATGTGTACACGCCTCCCACTCTTGAAGGGAGGGGAACCCTTTTGATCTTTGTTCCCATACACCGTGAAAGGAATCTTACTTCGTCGGAGCCTATAGGCCTACACTCGTGTCACTATTCTTGTGCTTTATTTATTTACTTTATTGGGAAAGATCTACTTAGTACTTATTAACTTACACAATATGTTACGGGAAATTGCATCTATGGACTCTTAGCTATGAGTGCCTTTCTTTATCTTTGCTCAGTTTTTGAAGCCTTTGTGAGGTGAAAAGTCAGGCTCGAGTACCAGAAAAGCGGTCACAACACCTGCTGTTGATTTGAACAACCATATGCGAGATAATGAGGTCACCAGCCTGTTTGCCATGAGTTTGCGAAACGTGATTTATTCACTCTTGTTTATGAGGGTTTGAACACAGTGGCATTGCCAGGGTTTCTCTCAAGGGGCATGCAGTATTTTCTGTGATCGTCGCCCTGGGAAAGGGGTCTAACGGGAGAGGGTGTCCCTACCCCCTTTGGAAAGTTTTGAAATATTAGGTATTCTTACATGCAATCTGGTGCTACATGTGTTACCTTTAAAGGGAAAATGCAGTCCTCCCAATTCGAAGTAGTATACCCCGGTACACTAGTTCAAGAATGGCTCATATCAATCATGTGACAATATCTTTGTTACTTATTTCCTAAATTTATGCAGAACAACTCACTGGTTTACCCTCAATATCCAATGTTTTTACACAGGAACATTATGAAAATACTTGTGAGAAAAATAAGAGGAGATCTGTAAGATTTGGCAAATTTATGAAAATAAACTTGGGGGACTGCCATCTCCCTTTAAATTAAAGTTTGCGTTCAAAACTTTACATATTTTAGGTACTTAAAAGGGTGAGCATCAGTGAGGGGCATATAACTCAATGTCCCACTTAATAAGCCACTGTTTGAACCTCCAAGCCGTCATCTGGTGGTCACACTGTTTTTTAAAGGGAAATTGTCCAATAACTCCTACCTCTGAGACCTTATCGATCCCCTAACATGTTACATCTACTTACATAAGCTATTAAGAATAAACTTGATCTGTTTAGACTCAAATGGTGTGTACATTTTTCAAAATTAGAAGAGGCACTTAGACTGCGTTGTTTGGTTTCATTAGGGACATATTGGTTGCTCCCGAGCAATGGGATTTATCATAGAGGCCTATTTTTGTGACACAATAATCAAGCTAACGTCGATCAGTTAACGTGACTGTTTTTCTTCTTGCTAAGACGAATGGACGTCCGACCACGATATTTTTCAATTTTGACACTATTTTGTTTGTTTACCCATGAAAACATTCATCAGATTGCCTAGACGAAAGGGACCTGATATGAAATGTAATGAGGTATGGTGGATATCACTTGTTCCCTGGGCTCTAGTTCCAACTTTGGGTTCATAACACGGCTAACTTATCCACCCTGCATTATTCCCTCGAGTACTAAATTAACATCATTTAGACAGGAAAATTTGTCTCTCGTTTCGTACTCTACGGAGAGAGAATGCATTTTATTCTTTTAGCATTGAAATCAATCTTTCCAAAGGAGACATTTTTTCTTGAAGAAACACTTAAAACATTCGAAATGCTTGTAGGTGTGACGATGCGAAAGTATAGGTGTGACTTAGCAAGTGCCCCATTTCACTAAATGATAGCAATACTTACGTTTGTATATTGCTACGAAGAGAAATATGATTTGTTAGCGGGTAATGGTATTTTGCTCATGTAGTTTACCATACTCAAATATCAAATAAACTTAGGCTGTCGACCGAGCTGCCTGGAGAGTTAACTGTTTACTAAGATGGTATCGAACATAAAAAACTATTATTTTTGTACGAAAGAAATTGTCAAAAAAGTGGTGAATTTGACGATTAATCCCTAACGAGTGAAAACAGTAAGAGGCTTTCTGAAATGATTACCCTCATTTCCCGAAGGTCGTTCACACTTTACTTAAATAAGAAACCATGCACGTGCCATGCTTTGCGTTTCCGCGTGTTTTAACCTTCCATCATGGAAACATAATACATATTCTTACCTCATCCAGAAAAAAAGATAATTTGTCTTCTTTTCGTTGGAGCGATATTAATGTAAGATACTTATTGTGATGCTTGGATGGTCACGGTTCACTTTGAGTCGTTTTAACAGACCCCATCCACGAGTATGCTATTGATCGCGATAAAAGCCATAAATCTTCCTCGGTCGTCGTTACGAGGAGTTAAACAGCACAAAGCTTTACAACACGAGGAAGACATTTGGACGTGATTTTGTCTGGAGTTGAGGAAGAAACTGCCTCACATATTACTAGTAAAAACGCTGCAGAGCAAATTCATCTCACATCATGACAACAATTTTAACTCATTTACCGGACCGATTCATATAAAGGGGGGAAGGCAGTCACCCCAATAAAGAATTGCATAGTAGACTATCCTACTTCTCTTGGCTATTGAGAATCATGTGACAGTATTTTTCTCACTAAATTGTAAAATTTACACGGAGCAACTTCTTGGTTTACCTTGAATATGCAATATCTATGTCCTAAAATATCATGAAAGATACTTAGAAAAGGAATAAGAAGAAATTTGTGACATTTAGCTATTGTTTCAAAACAAGTTTTGGGTCACTGCTTATGACCTTTAAGCATAGAAGTACCACCTCGGAGGTAGTACTTCCATGATTTAAGTCACCAACGTAGGCGTAAGCAAAGGTGAGCCCCACGGGCAGGGAGCCAGGGCTGTATCTCCCTTGATAGGCCTATGCCAGTGACAAAATGCGAAACTCCCAGACAATTCGACTATTTCCATTTAGTGTAAACCCTATCATAACAGTAAGTTTGTTTGGAAGCTAGAAATTTTCAAGGAAATGATCATTTTGCAGGCAATACATTATGGGAAATCTGTGATGTCATGCAGGGATCTTTGAACATCGTTTGTATTTCTTTATTACAAATGTAAATGAAACATGTCGACATTTTTGGATTGTAAACATAGTCGTAGGAAACGACATGTGAGTCAAATGTGACCCTCAATCGATCGAAAACAAGAAAACAAAAAACGAAACAATGCTGTCAATTCAATTAAGGGTTGATCTGCTTGAAATATAATACGTCCAAGAGCTTCATTATAACAATTCTATATTTTCTTAATTTCTTCACTCTTCAGACAAGTCAAAGAACTTGAACAAACATTTGCCACATGAGTCATCACTTAGATTGTTCATAGGATATGGCTCTGATTACCGTTGTTTAAACAACGAATTAATTATAAGGCATTACATTGCCTTCTCATAGATTCTGAATAATTAAAGTTGTTTTGACCAATTAGATTTCTTTGCACTTGGTTTGACTGAGTAACTGGATAGTTCGAAAGAGGTGGTCACCACACGCAACTGTATAGCCCGATTTTATATTTATATTAATTGAATGGAAAGTAATTTCAAAAAAAAAAATTGGTAAAGTTACATCGTATTGTAGAGTATACGTATTACTTCTGACCCGGTAGTTTTGCCATTGCTGTCTCATAATCGCTATCACCTCAAAGCCATGTCTTCTCTGATAGGCCTATCTTAAAGCTGAAGATCTCTCTACAGGTAATGGTTTGTCCTTCGCACGTATCTGTCATCAAAACATTTTAAAGTCGGAAAATTATCTACTGCTCTTATCAGATCTATTAGGATTTCCACGCAAGGATATCTTCCCAAGGTGTAAATGCACGTAGTCATATAGTGTCCGTTTGTGTTTTATGATTGTTGGTAACTTTATGATAGCACAAGAATTTGAAAGAGGCATAGAGGGGTTATAATACAATATCCTTCGTGTAGTATGTTTTTTTGCGTTGGTCATAAATTAAAATGTGATGTATTGCTGTGTTTTGCCTTAAATGACTCCCTTGGTGCAATATTTAACAACCCTTTTTGACTTGGATGTTTTACTACCATTTAATATGCAAGTGTTCATGCCTTCATGGTATCACCTTTGAACTGCGAGCTCAAAGTTAGTTCTGTCCAATAAGGTACGTTGAACTTTGGATTTTGAAGGATACGTAGACAGTCTCAGTAGTGGGCATATACAACGACTGTGACCAACCAATACACGAAAAGTCACTTAACGTCTATAGCCTATGAATTGTTCTGTCGGATGGCCTCATGAAACAGATGGTCGGGGTATTGGTGAGGGACACAGACAAAGTAAAGCAGGAAGTGGGTACTACCACGACTTTCTCGGTGGTGATGATCTTTTGTTTATCATTAGTTTAAAAACAGTAGAACCATAAGTTTGAGAACCTATAAAGCAGAAATTTTCCCTTCTAAGTAAGATCCCGTTAAGATTATTTTTTCCGTCAGATGCATACCTATCCTTTTGACAGATTTGGTCAGTCCTTACATTTTCCTTGAAATTTTCCTACTACTTATCCGAGTGTCCAATGAGAGAGTAGGGTTGACACCGCTTCCATGAAACGCAACTTTCTATAAGAGTTGGTGTGTGAGGGGAGTGGAATGAGAATATTACCCAATGATGCCGAAGGTGCCGCCCTAGTGAGAGGTGACCCTAAGATACAGGTTCACTGAGGGGCAACCCTTAAGATTCCTGTTTTTTCTAAGGGCAGAAGCTCTAGGGTATATAAAGAAAACCAGTCCCCCAGAATAAACCATTTTTTTCACTACAAATAAGATATAATGTGCAACAAAATCGGAAATAAAAATCCAACCATATCATTTTTATTGGCTGCACTACATGCAGAAAGTAATGATGAGAAACTTACACAACTAAAGTGTCTATAAAATTTCTGTAAAATAACAGAACAAATGAAGAAATACAAAAAGAATACAGAAGGAAAAACTGTCAGTTCTTGCAAACCAAATAAAAATACTTTTGCTGCATTCTATTTTATTTTTGCCGTATATTCGTTCTATAATTTTACAGAAATTTTTAACAGAGCACTGCATACGAAAGGTGCTCCAAAAATAAAATTTTTAAAGATATTTGATAATCTTTTACACTAAAATTCCCCCTTCGATTACTTCATTATTTCTATAACTGTTGTTTGGGAAGATGGCGAAGTGATGGTTTCGCCCCAAGTATTGGTCTTGGACTCACTACCTCCTTGCCAATAGGGATTTGCCCCCCTGGTCACTTCAGATTGTAACCATAAAAAGTCAATGACATCAAACCCTTACTCAACTATGCCACTTATGTATGGTTGTAGTCATTTCTTACTCTTAGCCTCAGCACGGTGGTTGCGATGTTAACTTTGAGCCAACTGCCCAACCTGCATGAATTCACCTCATCCAGACTAACATAACATACAATTGAATGCCAGGGTAACTGCACAAAAGTGTGATTATCAGCCTAGCCGTGTTCCAGCTAACGGACAAGAGATGGAGAAAAACGCCAACCCACCGAAATTCTTTGAAATATTTCTTCACTAACTTTTCCCTACCAGTAGCTCTCGTCATTAACATTTTCAGCCAATCAAGAACAGGACAAGGTATGACTAAACCTTGATGTAGAGGTCTAAATGTCGAGAGGTTGGTCAGTCACATTGGCCTTTCGGGAACGGCCGGTGTTCTTCAGGGACGTGGCTCCTACGGATGGCAGAACTCCTTCGAGAGTAATGTTTGCTGCCTTTCGCCCCTTGGCTCTTCGCCAGAGAGTCGAGGAGACTTTTGAAAAAGTAATATTTGATGACATCAGTACATATCTGTCATGTGATTGTTCCCAAGTTTACAATTCAAATTAAAAATCGATCATCCCTGCATGTCGACATTTCTCGTTGATATGAAGTATCTTCTCTTTACCAGAGAAACATTTTCAGTTTCATCATGTGACTTTTTAAAGAAGAATAGTTTTAGTTTTAAATCGACTTGAATGTTCTAAAAGTCTCAAAAATGTACCGCTTTCTCGTTTAACTCTTGGTATTTTTATTGATGTACATTGCGATAATTTTGTTTGTGGATAACATTTCAAACCCCACGACTAAGACGATAAGGAATGTCTTTACAACATACTACGTCTGGGAAGAAACCTTATAAGACATGATAAAACTCTACTCGAGATTATTATTCCATTTTTTCGATAGCAAAACCTATAGCATGTTTGAGCTAAATATCACATTTCACAGGACAACACAGGCGGTACGGAAACAGTGGCGGTAGCTCGTAATGGGCAGGGAGTTGTTAGACCTCCCTGGTGTCAGCATGAAGCACAGGTAAGCAAGGTCAACACGTATTGCGTAATGAGTATAAGTATGACCCCATGTAACCGCTTTTCCTAAATGAATATGCAACAGTACGAGCGTTGCATGTGGGCGAGGCTTATCGTTCGATAATAAGTTGTTTCTGTCCATATTTCGTGAGATTAGTGTTTATCTGCGGCAAGTCATGTGATTCATGTTTTGAGAGGGGAAAAGACCACAGTGGGGACAACATTGGTGTCACTTTATGATATTTTTTCAAACGCAATATTTCCCTGTAATGGACAAATTATACAATTTCTCCAAGAAAGGTGTATAGATATACTAAATTTTCAAAGTCCAAGCGATCTCTAATTGTTCGGCATTTTATTAGCCTGACGTGAAATGCAAATAAAACTTTTTGAAGGGACTAATTTTACGTAGCACTTGACAAATTAGGTAAGTCGATAGCATTTTACTTTAAAATGAAATTCTAATACTAACTTTTCTTTTGATATGATTAAGTGGAACCTCATCTAATCATTCTGGTAAACTTTTATTCGAATTCTAAATTTGATTCTGGAGATACAAGTAACTGAAGCTATCAAATTTTCTACCAAAAGTGAACTTGGAACAAGCAGGTGTGATGGAAGAATATTGATGAAAAGTCTTTTGTATTTTTTCATATTCACCTTCCATTTTATACAATAATAATTTGATCTGTTTACACTATGAACACACTTTGACCATAGGGAGGTTGTCAATGTTATATAACCTTAGGAAACCCTTGACAACCCTATGACAATAGAAGGCTATAACAGCAAGATAAAGAAATTTAAAGCATTGTTCATTACGAGGAGTCCATGACATCACATCTGCTTGCTTTACGTTCACTTTTAGTGGGAAATATGATAAGTTCAGCTTTTGATATCTCTGGATTCGAACATAGAAATTTAATGGAAATTATACCACTCTCGAAAAAAAAAATAAATAAATAAATCGGAGACGTATGACGGCCGACGGATGACGGACGACGGATACATGGAAAGGGCATAATTATATTACTATGAAGGCGAAATTTGCGGATGACGGATGACGGATCGAAAAAACGGATATATGGAAAGCCAGCTTAAGTCTGACTTACACAAGGTATCTTTCTTAGTTGGTATTCACAAAGGAAAAAGTTCGTAACTTTTTTGCGTAACTTTACGCAGGCTTCAGAGTTGTCGTAAGTATAGAATAGCCATAGTAACACAGTACAGAAGCACGCGTTGTGCATAGTTGTGTAGAACGCAGGAGCGCGCGTGTTGCCACAAAAGACCGTTCGCGTCGTTTTAACGATAACAGTCAATGTGATTGGCTCAAAATGTGACAAAGCAAGATTCAACCGCACACACGATTGGTTAATGTGCATCTGTTGCAGTTACGCAGCGTATCTTTACGAACTGCGTTAAGTTGTTTTCGTGAATACCACTCAAGAAAGTTCTTACCCAGAGCGTATTTTGACTTACGCAAGAACTTACGCAAATGTTTATGAATCCCGCCTCTGCTTTTTAATGCAATACATCAACAAAGAAAATAACTTTGTGGGGACATTACTAACTTTAGAGCACATAAGTTTTCGACTATACACCTAGGAGGATAATCTCTACAGTTAAAGAGAAATGTAAAAGCAAACAACCACAATTACTCAACTACGTCCACGAAAACAGAAACATCCCCATCCACAAATGACAGATCGATTTGCGAAAGTCATATCATAATGTGACACAAGTCCTGATAATACATAGGTAATAGATACAGTAACGTTTCAAAAGATATTTACATGAATTATTACTGCCCTTATTTTGTAAGAACTAAGAAATTTTTTCCCAGGTATGTGGTCCAATATATGTTATGAGATCAATGATTTAAAGGTGACTTACTTCATAAAGGTGTCAGGTATTACAATTATGAGCAACTGAAGAGTGCAAGAAACGGTAAAAGGTCCGCGCGAGTGCATTATATAGATATTAATTGCATATGAAACTAGTCACTAGATAGCCAACGACATCTCAAAAACGTAGGAATATTTAGACTCGAAAAATGCGTCTATCAGTGCTGATAAAGGTGTTGTAAATTAGAAATAAGCCCAGCTGTATGTTTTTGCAAGATATGAATCTTTTAGAGGAAACTTGCCTATGTAAGTCCTGGGATGAGAATACCATACGAAAGGTTAGGAAGAGAACTTAGACAAAGATTAAAGTTTAAGTCCTTAAGCTTATAGAAAATACCAATTCCTTAAGCAGCTTTGGAACCAGATTAGCAATTTACATGGAGGTATTGACGTAACGTGTATATTTTGGAAGAACTGAACAGTTCATACACTTGACAAGGTCAACGCCACAAACGAATCTGCAAAGTAACTTGCCAGCAGGGATGGCGCCAGTTGGGAGCAGGGAGGGTTCCCAGTTGAGGAAGGCTGCCCATTTGGGGAAATTCTCCAATTTTATCGAGGAGCCTTTATGGGTATACGGTAAAATGTACAGTCGACGAAGACGGCCTGTCGCCCATGTGATAAACTTGATTTTGCTCTAATGTAGGGCAGTTTCTTCCAAGGAAGCCATAAAGTTTTCCAATTTCCATCCCTAAAACATATTTTATTTACCAAAACCCCCATAATTTTAAGATTTTCTTTTAAAAAAGCCTATTCAATTTTTTTCAGTACAAGCCAAGGTGGCCGAAACTTTTGCAGTCTACACCCTATCTGCCACCAGTCGCCCTTGTCGACGCTTCGAGTTGATCCCCCCCACCCAGGGTCTGGGGACTCGTCTGCCGAATCCTGGGGACACCCTACTGGCGAATACCGTAATCAAGGAAGGAAGAAATTACAGAGGATTACCAAATTAAAGAAATTAGTGTAAGTTATACAACATGCACTGAAATTATGAAACTTTACCCTATTCATACTTAAAGAAATTGCAAGCCAAATGTCGCAAAAGAGTATAATAAACTTTAAACTATAGTGTAAACCTATACATCAATGTTTTAAATAATGCCAATGTTAAGGTTTCGTGCATTTCTAGAAAGAGGGACACCGTCTAAAAATGTTAGTTTTACTAGAAAAAAGTAAATTAGAACACAACTTGAGGTTGCCTTAAGATATCTCGTTCCCTGAAAATTGTTCTCCCCCTCCCCGATGGGAGCTGTCTCGATTACGACACTTGGTCTGGCTACGGGGCTGCCTAAAAAGCTACTGAAATTGGAACTGTGTCTGTGTTAATTATGTGTTATTTTTTTTAATTTGCTAAAGTCACACAGATTGAAGTAAACCAATTTCTACGACACTAGTAGAGATGAAATCCATTTCTCCGTTCCATTACTATCATGATTCTGACTCGTTCTAAGTTCAAAGTTTGCTCTGAAAGTACAAACTATTGTAAAATATAACATGAATCGGCCCGCAAGCAGAAAACTTGAGAAGGGTTTGGCGTAGATCATTTTTAATGATTACTTCAAACCAAACTGATATCCACTATCTTTTGCGAGGAATTGTTCTAAAAAAGAAGAAAGAAAACGAAATACCTCGAAGGTTATAAAACTCGATATCATAAATCCTTGTATCCATATCAGCAGTAAAATTCAAAGTGCTTAGTTGATACTAACATTCAGCGTGCTCGAATGAGTCGAGGTACTGCAAGGAAGGTTATGAAGTAATAGTGGAATAACTGCCAACGACAGATGCGCGTGAAGCGCGCCGA
>WURT03160028.1:0-10748 GCA_009936505.3 Holothuria glaberrima | reverse complement strand
TAAGGAACAAATTCCGGAAGTTTGTATATATTGAAGAATGGTGTGTAGCGGATACAGTCGCATAATTTTGGTTCATTTGCGTAGAGCAAGAGTGTTCTGCTGCCCGTACCTGATTGTTTGGTGGCAATAAACAGTCGTTTTGTATTCAAGTAAATTAATTTGCTCCTGACTGGGGGCAACTAGACATTAAAGCTTTGTTGCCTGTCAAGTCCCTTTCTTAGGGTACATTTGGCAAGGTTGAGGTTGCCTAGGTTCCACACAAAAAGGTAAATAACGTTAATAGGATTATAGGATATTCCCCAAGGGCTGAAGTGGATCAAAATATTCCAACTCCCTGACCTCATCAGGTACTTTGTGTCAAATAGCAACTTTCTGATTTCACCTAGCCCTTTACCTTTTACTATTTTTTACCAGTGACTCCGGCACGGGGGGGGGGGAACGTATGACGCGCACCCCTAATTGATTTCCGAAAATTTTCCCGAAAACTTTAAAGTGAGCTGCAAAGGCATTTAAGATATAGATTTCTGTAGGGGATAGGGTCAGGGAGCTGTCCTGTTTTTGACTCACTGATGAATCTATTCTAATCATTTTTTATCCACAAATCGTTCTCAAACTATCACAATTCTGGCAAATCCTTCTCAAAGTACCACAATTTTCGAGCGCTCCGCGCCCTTACAGCCTGACCACATGGCTGTGTTACCATCAATACCGTCTCAAACATATTTGCATTATTCAATGGTGGGGTTCTACATTTACATAGATGGTTGTTGTGCATAGAAGTCATTATGGAGGAGCACGGCATTGCAAGAATGTAAAGTAGTGGAATTCAGGGGAAGACACATTTTATGTAAATTGAAAGCGTATACGAATTACTAGGCAGAGGGCTCGCCCTCTAACTTGCGGATGTATTTTGCTAGTAATTTAAAGCGTCTCAGTGTACAGTTTGCATGCAACTTTTGTTATGGAACTGATTTCTAATGCAAAACTTCTTTCCTCTTCGCGCGCATGCGTCACGGCACAAACTTCATCTCTTGTAACCATTACTGGGGCAATAGAACATTAATTTGACCAAACACTTGTTCGAAAAAAGTGTATCTCCGACCACTGCAGGGACCCTGCATCAGTAGGGTACCTTACAGTAGTTTAATATCATTAGTAGCAAATACGGTTGCATTCGTAGCATGTATTTGTCGTTACACTTTTTTATAACGAGTGCAATGCCAAAGCAAAAATCTCACTAAAGAATGAGAAATTATCATTAATAATCTGTAAGCACGTAATTAATTGAAGTATTTGCCAAAGATACCACCATTTTGCATCTAAGCCACCTTATCTAAACAAGAAATTTTCAAAGAGAGGTGTTGTTGGCCCTCCACTAAGACAACACACCTTTCCTTTACAGTTAACCAAAAATGCGAATTTACTAATGATTGTGAGTTTTCCAGTATATATATATATATATTAATCAATTAAATTTTTGTCAAAAATAACATTATTTTGCATCCAAGCTATCGTAAATAAACAAAAATTTTGCAAAGGGAGGGGTATGACCTCCCCAGGACATCACCTGCACAAGGTGACAAAGGAACGGTTTGCCCCTAGTGCAAACTGCCAGCGATGCGAACATGCACAATTTACACCGACTTTCTGGGTTTATCTGGTGTGAGCTTAACGCATCATCTTCTGAAGTGCCTACATCACCAACCTCTGCCGACGCCACTGTGTTTTACGGTATAATATCGATAATCCCGCGAGGCTAGATAGCATCTTCTTGCCTGCATATTCAAGTGTAACAACGTCTTCATTTTGGAAAGACAATTGTTTTCAGTGTTAAATATGTAATTTTTAAGTCTATTATCAGGTGTTCTGAGCATTGTTAGTGACAACGATACGTTACTGTACATTTCCTTTTAACAACTTGACAATTGATATAGTTGTAAAGCTGAAAAGTGCTTGAATTTGTTAATTTATGAGACAAATGCGTAAGTATTATTCATTAATTTGTGCATTCTCTCCAAGCGGATTTAGCTGAAGAAACGAGATGGAAAAGTTAGTCATCTTGTCCACCTACATGTATAGTAGCAGGGATCATCGCAAAAATGAAAAGAGCAAAAATAGATCCTTAAAATTTGCAAAATATTACACCAAATTGCATCTAAGGACCTTTAAATATTCAAAAATTTTCCAGGAGGGAGGGGGACATCACCTCCCCTTAGACCCCTCCCCAAGGACGGCGGTCCGAAATAACGTTCAACCCCCACTCAGTCGAGAAAACAACTTCCTACGCCTTTTCAAACAAATATAAAACAGGGCTCATAAAAAAGTAAGTTGAAATCTAAATTATTCTCTCAAAATGTTATTTATAGTAAAAAACAATTCGCAATTGTAAATGTCTAAAACGTGAGAAAGCTAAATTTGGAATGTTTAAATGCAGCTTAAAATACCCAGGGAGTGCCATTTCCTGCCATCTGGGAGGCATTTTTGTCAAAATTTTCGCGGTACGCTCCGCGTCAAGTCATGGTGGCGTTCCGCTTAGATAGTGTCGGGGCATATTTTGGCCCCCTGTAAATGCATTAATGGACAAGCCCTTGCCCCGTGCACACAAACACTTCCCAATTTATTGATGCTGTAAGACACCAGGGGTACAACTGACTCAGTCAAGCGTTTCCTTGCCGAGTCTTTTTTTTTCAAAGTCCCCTTGACTCTCTAGCGAAGAGCTAGGGGCGAAACTAAACGTTACTCCCGAAGGAGTTTTGCTCCCAAAACGTTTCCTTGCCGAGTAAAACGGCTTCAAAATTAAGAATTCTGCAGGTAGAGAAACTATCAGATTAATGGGGGCCATTAAGACAAGCTGTTCACATCTGACCGTGACCCCTAATCCATTTGATTTTATACATTACGACTCGTTCTATTGCGGCAATTTTGCTGTTTCCGCCATCTTGGTTAGTAAGGGGTCCTGAATAAAATATCAGAAATCATGCTTTGAATTGTATGTACAGTGTGCTGTAAAGATATATCGGGTTTTCAATTGAAATATATTTTTTAATAATTATCATTATCTATTTTTATACTACATTGTTATTTATCATAAGCGGCCATTTTGCTTTTCCGCCATCTTGGTTGACCTCAATTCCAACAAAAATGTTCTTAAACATAATTTTAAATTTTTTGGCATGAACCATGGCCATATTTTAAGAGTCAGTGAGTTCAACATATTTTTCATAAAAATTTTTCTCATTATTTCAATATGTTACTAATTACAAGTGCGGCGGGCGAGTTTTTCTTTTTCGTAGTATAGCGAGGGGAATACTATGGATTATTCGTGTAATTGGAGCCTTTGCCAATGACTATTCATAGCGTCTTCCTTCCTTGCTTCATATCAAGCTTACCTGTTCATGTTCCGTATGAGTGGCCATAACGTGTTGCTACACTGAGTTTATCGCAACTCAAGTGCCTTTAGTCTAATGACATTGAGACTTTAAAGGACAACTGCACAAGCTTTGATTAAATATGGTTACTTAAAGGCACTTCAAACAACAAAGATCTTTTAACCTTCTGAGGTTAAGGTTAGTGAAGAAACTAAGGGAAGTTCCGAGTGAAAATAGGGGTAGATTCAGCCTGAACTTAGTTAAATCTAATATAATTATCATTTTCTCAATCCACTCAAGCAACGTTAAATATAATTATTTCATAACTTGCCCTACCCATCCAAAAAATATGGCGTGCGGCGACAATTTTAGACGCCATTTTGAAGTTCCCCAGCCGACACCCGCGGCATCTTTTTTTTTTTGGTCTAGACACCCAGACACCTTTACCTACGCAAATCCGTTGAAAACAGCTTCTTTACAATTTTTTCGCAGATTGGGTAAAAATCATCTAATTTTGGGTTACAAATGGAGTAATTCGACGACGTTGAGCAACAAAAAGGGAAGGGGAGACCCGCAATAGCTCAAATTATTGATTACAATTTCACCTAGGGTAGCTCCACTGTAGGTTTTGCCACCTCGTCGGGCAGACGGAGTGGATAGAAATTTATCCCCTACAGAGTGGTCAGCCGCCCCGGATAGTTTTCGTTTCAAATCACCTCCAATGCATTTTCTACTGTCTATTACCTTAAACGTTTCGCGCAAGTTTGAGCGCCGCTATATCGCAAGTCAGGCTTTCGAATAAAACGCCAAATCAGCACTTGCCCGCCGGCGGACGTGTATTGCTCCGGCACCCGGTCCTACTATTCCGCGCCCGGACACGCCTTGAAACGCCCTGCGTAAAAGGCACTCGCGGAGGAGCCCTGCAGGACGTCTTCCACGCACGGCGGGTGAACAAACCATTAAAACTCCAAATATGACAGCCGATAGACCAAATACGTTGCTATGTTTGAATCAAGCAAATACAAGTCAAAGAAACAAGACAAATTAAATTCACCATGACAGTAACACAGGTTAACGTAGGTATCATTTGCAATGGCTTAGCCTAACTTTGACACCATTTTCCAATAAAAGGACGGTAAGTAAAACTGTAATTCTTAAAAATAACATTATTTTATCGTACCGCCATCGGTGGATCCCGAAGAAACTAGAAAGTTCCCGACTTGAGAGTTTGTTTATGTGTGGGAGTGTGGTGTGTGCGTGTGTGTATGGGGGTGGGGTGATCTGTTAAAAGTAAGTGACCTCTTCTCCAAACTTTGAGCATATGATATGGGAAGGCTTTTCGTAGGGGTGCGGTATGGTTGTACCCTTAAATTTTTCCTAGTGTAAAAAATTCTTCCATTCACCTGTTGCATAAATGCCCCATGAACAGAGGTATCCCATCTCGACTCAATCACGTTTCCATACATCTGATGAACAATTCAAGAATATTCGATTTGTGAGTCTACAAACTGATGGGCTTCCGTACAGTTACACTGTACACGCCTGGTAGTGCTTTAGTAGGCCCTGCACCTACACTGAGACTGCATTCGTTATACCAAAGTTAGAGTATGTACATGAAGAGACGTGCATATTCAGCACCTGCCGTGAAGGTAAAATCAGCACTACCCTCGGCATATCAAGGATATACATTGTGCAAAATATGCTTTAAGGGAGAATGTAATCACCCCAATAAAGAATTGTATGGTAGACTATCCTATTTCCTGAATGGCTCTTGAGAATCATGTGACAATATTTTTCTCACTCAATTGCAAACTTTACGGGGAGCAACTGATTGGTTTACAATATTCTCTATTGCTGGCAATATGTCACCCAGCCTCCCTAGGGACTTTAGCTAGGGCCTGCTTATTCGGAGCCCTCGGGGTGTAGGAGCTGAAATTCCAACTTCTTGAGTAAACCAGAAAATTCTAACTACCTCACTCTGTAAATACCTGTCAATCGTACCGACTGATATTAACAAAGAAACTGTCATCCGGTACTATGAATGTTTAAAGGTCATAAGCAGTCGCCCAAACTTTTTTTGAAATAATAGCTAAATGTCACAGATTTCTTCTAATTTCTCTTTCGAGTATCTTTCATAATATTTTAGGACATAAATATTGCATACCGAATGTTGTAAACCAATCAGTTGCTCCCCGTAAAGTTTGCAATTGAGTGAGAAAAATATTGTCACATGATTCTCAAGAGCCATTCAGGAAATAGGATAGTCTACCATACAATTCTTTATTGGGGTGATTACATTCTCCCTTAAAGCATATTTTGCACAATGTATATCCTTGATATGCCGAGGGTAGTGCTGATTTTACCTTCACGGCAGGTGCTGAATATGCACGTCTCTTCATGTACATACTCTAACTTTGGTATAACGAATGCAGTCTCAGTGTAGGTGCAGGGCCTACTAAAGCACTACCAGGCGTGTACAGTGTAACTGTACGGAAGCCCATCAGTTTGTAGACTCACAAATCGAATATTCTTGAATTGTTCATCAGATGTATGGAAACGTGATTGAGTCGAGATGGGATACCTCTGTTCATGGGGCATTTATGCAACAGGTGAATGGAAGAATTTTTTACACTAGGAAAAATTTAAGGGTACAACCATACCGCACCCCTACGAAAAGCCTTCCCATATCATATGCTCAAAGTTTGGAGAAGAGGTCACTTACTTTTAACAGATCACCCCACCCCCATACACACACGCACACACCACACTCCCACACATAAACAAACTCTCAAGTCGGGAACTTTCTAGTTTCTTCGGGATCCACCGATGGCGGTACGATAAAATAATGTTATTTTTAAGAATTACAGTTTTACTTACCGTCCTTTTATTGGAAAATGGTGTCAAAGTTAGGCTAAGCCATTGCAAATGATACCTACGTTAACCTGTGTTACTGTCATGGTGAATTTAATTTGTCTTGTTTCTTTGACTTGTATTTGCTTGATTCAAACATAGCAACGTATTTGGTCTATCGGCTGTCATATTTGGAGTTTTAATGGTTTGTTCACCCGCCGTGCGTGGAAGACGTCCTGCAGGGCTCCTCCGCGAGTGCCTTTTACGCAGGGCGTTTCAAGGCGTGTCCGGGCGCGGAATAGTAGGACCGGGTGCCGGAGCAATACACGTCCGCCGGCGGGCAAGTGCTGATTTGGCGTTTTATTCGAAAGCCTGACTTGCGATATAGCGGCGCTCAAACTTGCGCGAAACGTTTAAGGTAATAGACAGTAGAAAATGCATTGGAGGTGATTTGAAACGAAAACTATCCGGGGCGGCTGACCACTCTGTAGGGGATAAATTTCTATCCACTCCGTCTGCCCGACGAGGTGGCAAAACCTACAGTGGAGCTACCCTAGGTGAAATTGTAATCAATAATTTGAGCTATTGCGGGTCTCCCCTTCCCTTTTTGTTGCTCAACGTCGTCGAATTACTCCATTTGTAACCCAAAATTAGATGATTTTTACCCAATCTGCGAAAAAATTGTAAAGAAGCTGTTTTCAACGGATTTGCGTAGGTAAAGGTGTCTGGGTGTCTAGACCAAAAAAAAAAAGATGCCGCGGGTGTCGGCTGGGGAACTTCAAAATGGCGTCTAAAATTGTCGCCGCACGCCATATTTTTTGGATGGGTAGGGCAAGTTATGAAATAATTATATTTAACGTTGCTTGAGTGGATTGAGAAAATGATAATTATATTAGATTTAACTAAGTTCAGGCTGAATCTACCCCTATTTTCACTCGGAACTTCCCTTAGTTTCTTCACTAACCTTAACCTCAGAAGGTTAAAAGATCTTTGTTGTTTGAAGTGCCTTTAAGTAACCATATTTAATCAAAGCTTGTGCAGTTGTCCTTTAAAGTCTCAATGTCATTAGACTAAAGGCACTTGAGTTGCGATAAACTCAGTGTAGCAACACGTTATGGCCACTCATACGGAACATGAACAGGTAAGCTTGATATGAAGCAAGGAAGGAAGACGCTATGAATAGTCATTGGCAAAGGCTCCAATTACACGAATAATCCATAGTATTCCCCTCGCTATACTACGAAAAAGAAAAACTCGCCCGCCGCACTTGTAATTAGTAACATATTGAAATAATGAGAAAAATTTTTATGAAAAATATGTTGAACTCACTGACTCTTAAAATATGGCCATGGTTCATGCCAAAAAATTTAAAATTATGTTTAAGAACATTTTTGTTGGAATTGAGGTCAACCAAGATGGCGGAAAAGCAAAATGGCCGCTTATGATAAATAACAATGTAGTATAAAAATAGATAATGATAATTATTAAAAAATATATTTCAATTGAAAACCCGATATATCTTTACAGCACACTGTACATACAATTCAAAGCATGATTTCTGATATTTTATTCAGGACCCCTTACTAACCAAGATGGCGGAAACAGCAAAATTGCCGCAATAGAACGAGTCGTAATGTATAAAATCAAATGGATTAGGGGTCACGGTCAGATGTGAACAGCTTGTCTTAATGGCCCCCATTAATCTGATAGTTTCTCTACCTGCAGAATTCTTAATTTTGAAGCCGTTTTACTCGGCAAGGAAACGTTTTGGGAGCAAAACTCCTTCGGGAGTAACGTTTAGTTTCGCCCCTAGCTCTTCGCTAGAGAGTCAAGGGGACTTTGAAAAAAAAAGACTCGGCAAGGAAACGCTTGACTGAGTCAGTTGTACCCCTGGTGTCTTACAGCATCAATAAATTGGGAAGTGTTTGTGTGCACGGGGCAAGGGCTTGTCCATTAATGCATTTACAGGGGGCCAAAATATGCCCCGACACTATCTAAGCGGAACGCCACCATGACTTGACGCGGAGCGTACCGCGAAAATTTTGACAAAAATGCCTCCCAGATGGCAGGAAATGGCACTCCCTGGGTATTTTAAGCTGCATTTAAACATTCCAAATTTAGCTTTCTCACGTTTTAGACATTTACAATTGCGAATTGTTTTTTACTATAAATAACATTTTGAGAGAATAATTTAGATTTCAACTTACTTTTTTATGAGCCCTGTTTTATATTTGTTTGAAAAGGCGTAGGAAGTTGTTTTCTCGACTGAGTGGGGGTTGAACGTTATTTCGGACCGCCGTCCTTGGGGAGGGGTCTAAGGGGAGGTGATGTCCCCCTCCCTCCTGGAAAATTTTTGAATATTTAAAGGTCCTTAGATGCAATTTGGTGTAATATTTTGCAAATTTTAAGGATCTATTTTTGCTCTTTTCATTTTTGCGATGATCCCTGCTACTATACATGTAGGTGGACAAGATGACTAACTTTTCCATCTCGTTTCTTCAGCTAAATCCGCTTGGAGAGAATGCACAAATTAATGAATAATACTTACGCATTTGTCTCATAAATTAACAAATTCAAGCACTTTTCAGCTTTACAACTATATCAATTGTCAAGTTGTTAAAAGGAAATGTACAGTAACGTATCGTTGTCACTAACAATGCTCAGAACACCTGATAATAGACTTAAAAATTACATATTTAACACTGAAAACAATTGTCTTTCCAAAATGAAGACGTTGTTACACTTGAATATGCAGGCAAGAAGATGCTATCTAGCCTCGCGGGATTATCGATATTATACCGTAAAACACAGTGGCGTCGGCAGAGGTTGGTGATGTAGGCACTTCAGAAGATGATGCGTTAAGCTCACACCAGATAAACCCAGAAAGTCGGTGTAAATTGTGCATGTTCGCATCGCTGGCAGTTTGCACTAGGGGCAAACCGTTCCTTTGTCACCTTGTGCAGGTGATGTCCTGGGGAGGTCATACCCCTCCCTTTGCAAAATTTTTGTTTATTTACGATAGCTTGGATGCAAAATAATGTTATTTTTGACAAAAATTTAATTGATTAATATATATATATATATACTGGAAAACTCACAATCATTAGTAAATTCGCATTTTTGGTTAACTGTAAAGGAAAGGTGTGTTGTCTTAGTGGAGGGCCAACAACACCTCTCTTTGAAAATTTCTTGTTTAGATAAGGTGGCTTAGATGCAAAATGGTGGTATCTTTGGCAAATACTTCAATTAATTACGTGCTTACAGATTATTAATGATAATTTCTCATTCTTTAGTGAGATTTTTGCTTTGGCATTGCACTCGTTATAAAAAAGTGTAACGACAAATACATGCTACGAATGCAACCGTATTTGCTACTAATGATATTAAACTACTGTAAGGTACCCTACTGATGCAGGGTCCCTGCAGTGGTCGGAGATACACTTTTTTCGAACAAGTGTTTGGTCAAATTAATGTTCTATTGCCCCAGTAATGGTTACAAGAGATGAAGTTTGTGCCGTGACGCATGCGCGCGAAGAGGAAAGAAGTTTTGCATTAGAAATCAGTTCCATAACAAAAGTTGCATGCAAACTGTACACTGAGACGCTTTAAATTACTAGCAAAATACATCCGCAAGTTAGAGGGCGAGCCCTCTGCCTAGTAATTCGTATACGCTTTCAATTTACATAAAATGTGTCTTCCCCTGAATTCCACTACTTTACATTCTTGCAATGCCGTGCTCCTCCATAATGACTTCTATGCACAACAACCATCTATGTAAATGTAGAACCCCACCATTGAATAATGCAAATATGTTTGAGACGGTATTGATGGTAACACAGCCATGTGGTCAGGCTGTAAGGGCGCGGAGCGCTCGAAAATTGTGGTACTTTGAGAAGGATTTGCCAGAATTGTGATAGTTTGAGAACGATTTGTGGATAAAAAATGATTAGAATAGATTCATCAGTGAGTCAAAAACAGGACAGCTCCCTGACCCTATCCCCTACAGAAATCTATATCTTAAATGCCTTTGCAGCTCACTTTAAAGTTTTCGGGAAAATTTTCGGAAATCAATTAGGGGTGCGCGTCATACGTTCCCCCCCCCCCGTGCCGGAGTCACTGGTAAAAAATAGTAAAAGGTAAAGGGCTAGGTGAAATCAGAAAGTTGCTATTTGACACAAAGTACCTGATGAGGTCAGGGAGTTGGAATATTTTGATCCACTTCAGCCCTTGGGGAATATCCTATAATCCTATTAACGTTATTTACCTTTTTGTGTGGAACCTAGGCAACCTCAACCTTGCCAAATGTACCCTAAGAAAGGGACTTGACAGGCAACAAAGCTTTAATGTCTAGTTGCCCCCAGTCAGGAGCAAATTAATTTACTTGAATACAAAACGACTGTTTATTGCCACCAAACAATCAGGTACGGGCAGCAGAACACTCTTGCTCTACGCAAATGAACCAAAATTATGCGACTGTATCCGCTACACACCATTCTTCAATATATACAAACTTCCGGAATTTGTTCCTTA
>WURT03159984.1:0-10749 GCA_009936505.3 Holothuria glaberrima | reverse complement strand
CCCCAAAAACAATAGGGCACACCTTCTCACTATGACGCATCCATATACCAAGTTTAAGTTTAGTCCATCTTTCCCTTTTTGAGTTACAGCCTACCGACGTAAGCGTCACAGACACACACATACACACACGCCAACCTGACTACATAGGTTCCTTTGCTAAAGCAAGGAACTGTAGAGAAGGAGCACCCTAGAAAATTAAAAGTACCTTAACGCGTTTCTTCATGTGGAACTTTTATCTCGCTCTTCTTCAGTAACTTGACTAGCGACGGGCAGACGCGAATCCAGGATTTTTGAGAGGGATCGCAGATTTAAACGGATGGGATTACGGGCACACTCAGAGCAGCGATTCGGTTTGAACGTGCCTGAAGGGGGATGTGAGGCACAAAGTGTCGTTTTGTCGAAAGCTTTTAAGCACCAGTGATATCCACTGAGGGACGCAAAAAGCTCCTTCGGCGAGGTATGAGGGTCCGCTGGTTTTGGTTCACGGAAACTTCTCTATGGGGGGGGGGGGGCAGGGAGACGAGAAAGCAAATCCATGAAATTTTGGGATAACTTCCGGATGTTGTTGGATGTTGAGGAAAATTTGACAATATTAAACGTCAATTATTGCAATATGAAGTATCGAAGGCGTAATTTGTAAACTTTTTTTCAGTTCAGACTTACGATAGGTGTACATTTTGGGCAGTTGATGGAGGGAGATTCTAAGTTCCCTAGTCTTCCCACGATCCACCCCTGACGGACATGATTTTCGATAGAGGTTGGCAGGTTGAGAGCAGTCTCTTCCTAATGCCAGTTTTAAGTTAAGACCATCTTCACTAGCAATCCAGAGAAGATGCTGAAGACCACAATGAGGACTACGTCTTGGAGAGCATATCATTGGCTTTGCAGTGATGTTAATTCACAGATCGATAGACACAAACAAAAGAAATAAAATAGTGCGGGATTTACAAGTTTAAGAAATGCCTAATGACTACTTTGAATATGTCAACAGTACCCACCAAACTAGAGATTAACTGGTGTATTGGATTATCAAAAGAAATACCGACCCTGTGCAACACTCCACACTCCACAACTTATATGTTTGTCAAGGATTGTAGGCTCTAGTAATATCTTGATGAAACCACTGTCCACCCACCCTCAACCTCGAAAAGTTTTAAGATCAAGGAAAAAGCCTCTAAGAACTGCTGCTTCTCAAGCAATTGGGACTTCCGGTTTCTGAAGTTGAATGCTATCAAAGATAAATGAATTTATGTAACTACTGAATAATCGTATTAACTAGAAAGAACGATGATATCTCCTGAAGCCCAGAGGGGCTGAATCATTGGGACATGCCAATAGTTTCCAAAATAACGTTCACACAAATGGAAAGAGCTAAAAAACCTCAAGCAGACAATGACACTTACAGTTTCGAAGCTGAGTTTTTTTTTAATCCTGTTTAAGCTTGTATAATAGGGCACACAGTCTTCCTAGAAAAGTACAAATTCTAGAAAGAAAATGAATTGGAAACAACTTGTGAAATCAACAAAAAATTACTCCCTTGAAGCTTTGAAGCTTTAATTGAGCCTCAAGTTAAAGAAGAGTTGGTATGACCCGAAAGTAAACGAGATAAAATCAGACTACTTTGATTTAGATCCAGCCCTTATACCTTGACATCATTAATTAAAAGAAACTAAAATGTAAAAGTTCTATTAAGGTAGCGTTGTAGTTCAAAATATACTTTGCTGAATGCCTTCCTAGCCTACTCAAACAGTACAAAAACACTACCGTCAGTATTTATCTTCTTAAAATATGAAACTCAATAGCTTTTAAACACAACTATGTTCTCCATACATTGGACATTGCTAGGGCTAGCACCCTGCGTAACGGCGTCCTCATGTATTTGATAAATAATAGCTATCACAGAAATAAAGCATTAAAGCAGTTGGTGTATTTGCGTTATTGCTCTCGTGCACTGGTTAGACATATACCAACAACCGAAGCAAATGTTGAAGGAATATGTAAGTACATGCAGATTTTGTTGATGCTGGTATGAAATACATCTTGCAAAAATAATATTTAATTTTATCCTTCTAAATTTTAAAGTTTTGAAATAATGTCTGCATAAACAATTTATTTAATATTATATGATTATTTTGAGACCCTTATACAAACATATATAAAGCACTATGAAATTTTAATAACTTGAACTTTTACATGACTGTATATGACTATATATGATGTAAAGCTTTGCATGTTAAGGTTCGATCTGTAAAAGAGTTACTTCATAAGCATCACTCCTCATATTTAACAAAAGAATAATGTAGGTAAATAAACTCACCATTTGTCTAGAACTATAACACGGTTGTAAAAACAGACCTTTAAAAGCTGTTAAGGCTGTTAATGTATTTCAACTTTGCTTTTAAAGCTGTGACAACACACTATAATGGGTTTAAAATTCACTTATCTTTCAGTAGATTTGAAAGTTTTAAGTTTATATTCAATGTTTACTGTGACTTGTAGAACTTTGTGAGAACCCTGACCCTAAAAGAATGTCAATATACGATAATTCTTAAAAATTAAGGTACATTTGTAACTTCACGGCTGAGACACCTGATGTTTATTAGAGCCCTCACTGAACAATTATTATTAAAACAATACACTGAAGCCATTTCAGACTCTAATTTATTTTAAAAACGCAACACATTTTCAGCAACGTCGTTGCCCTTATCAAGTTTTAGTGTGTGTTTAAACTTGATAAGGGTAACGATGTTGCTGAAAATTTGGTGTGTTTTTAAAAATAAATTAGAGTATGGAATGGTTTTGGTGTATCGTTTCATTAATAATTGCTTAAAAATTAACCTTTTGACTTGTGACCTTGAAAATTATCATCTACGGGAATTCTTAAGAGTGACAACTAACTTAAATTTTAAAAGCTACTTTAGTTGCATCTATTTTCACATAGTGTTGCTACAGTGTACACGATAGCACTAGATGGGTCATTTTATGGCCCTATCTACTAAGTAGCCACTGGAAACATCGATAGAATAGAATTTAGAATAATTAAACGCGTTTCGAAGTAAGCTGAGGAAGGATGTAGTCTTCGTAGTTTCTCTCCAGCATAGGTAGACCCATCTTTGCATAGCTGGCCCAACAAGATCCACTTCGTCGCCTGGTTATTTTAGTTACTTTGATTTCTTTGTCGTCCAGCAACAATACCCCTTTTTCTTTACCGTACCTCGACTTTCGGATGGATGATTTGACCAGCGACATCTGTCGTCTTTGGAATTGACCTTTGAAAATAGTAGAAGAGAGAGGAATTTTATTGAAATCCAGTTTTTCTTCAGTTTTTCTCGATCTGTGTGAAATAGACTGACCACACGGTGTCAAATAGACGTTGGTGTCGTACCTGCCATGTCAAGCAAACGTCGGTCCAAGATCACCCGAAAACGGCATACTTTGATTAAAAGTACGATACATGGGATCTTTCGTGCAGATACAAATTGACCCGACATTACATTCAGATTTTAGACTAAGCAAATTCCTCAAATTAAATCGTAAATTGCGGCGATTAAAATGTTACAAACGATGGGAGGGAACGATTATCACCTACACATAGGGAAGAAATAACGTCGTAGCATACCCATAACCGACGTGTCTCCAATCATACACTTTCAGCAGACGAAACAAACTTTTTTTTTCTATTTTATAAACTTGCAACTTCAGTTTCTTGTTATTCACAGCGTGATGTCAGCTTTACAATGATTACAAAATTTTGAAAACATACATATTAAAAAAGTAAATTTACATGGAGATCAGATTCCACCGATCTATGACTGAGTTATATTAAAGATGAAGGAAGCTTACCAATAATACCATCAACGCTGGGTGAGAATACCTGGCCTTTCCCAAGGAAGAAATCAAAGTGGTCGTAATCGCCATGGGACACTCGATGTCGTAATATCTTCATAATTACTCCGTTTGGACAGGAAATTTTGATTACTTTTATGCTGACAATACGTAACTTGCAAGATCCTACTTCTACCACTGTGTTAGGTAACCAGTTGAGTGGTAAATCCCAGTTTACCATCACTTGTTCACGTGAGACTGAAATCCAATCGTTACCCAGCAGAATTGCAATGCGACCGAAGAAAGTTGGTGGTGGCTTTTTACGCTTCGAGTTGGTGCTGTTTCCCTTTTCGACCATTTCACCGTTCACTGCTAACTCTGCAAATACAAGCCAAAACAGGAAACCTTTGAAATAAGCGAGTCTCCGACAGAGACTAAAAAAAGAGTAAAAGATGGATGAATTACGAATCAAAAGGTAAATAGGAAAAAGTCTTTATTAAAGGAATCGTTACCTCAAAATTTAAACAAATGATTGATATTTCCGAAAGTAATGTGTTGAAAATACGCACAAAATAAAAGAATCGTTTCAACAATCGATGTCTATAGTTCATTATGATTATGACAAGTTTACCCTAAAGCTACTTAGCATGGGCGTTATTGAGGGCAGTTTTAATAACACCTCGCTCGTAATGCAGGGTTGCTTCTGAAACCGGAAAAACTGCACCATGTATGGTCAAATAGCGAAACAGAGAGGCGGAGCTGAGATGAAGTACTACACGCAAGGAGAATAAATACAATACGGTTATACCTTTATATTACCAACAACTCTGCAGTATTTAAAAAAAAAAAAAAACAAAACAAGAAACTGTGGGCATTAGGGGAAGAAATACCTCCATTTTTCATTGAATAAACTAACAGACCATAAAAGAACACTCTGTCTATGTTTTACAACAGCCCAGCTAGGCCTAAGTGAGAATGTCGCTGTGATGATTCAGGGACTTTTAGGGGTCGATGGAGGATGAAAGTGCAGGGCGTTTAGAAAAACGATTTCATCAAAGCTATCTTACAGTGATGAAAAATTAGCCCTACAAACTCCAAAAATAACATTCTAAGAGAAACTTAGTGATGGTAACTTCGTTTATTTAGTTGTAGCTCATTATACTATTGTCGTTAAATCGATCATGTAGAATTTCCCTATCACTTTCACTTGCTTTCGTTTTTTCTTTCTCTTTTAAAGTTCAGCCTGTAATGGGGACGTGGGAGGGAAAAGGCTCCGACATTAAATACAACTCACATAATTACAATAATGTGAAGAAGAGAAACCCTCAATTAAGGGCACCGGAAGGTCTTCGGCGAGCTTCCCTGCCCTCTCCGGAGAATTTGGGGGAAAAGATTGTAGATATAGAATTTCAAGGGTTTAACACACTTTACAATCATAACAACGACGATAAAACTTCCGACTCTTTTATCGATAATAATTGCGAAAAGCCATGTCGACGTCAAAACAAAGGTCTGTTTGGCTGAGTCTGCCCTAGCCATGATCCGTGGCTAAAAAGTAATAAACGACGTTATTCAAACTTCTACACAAGACAAGATAATTTTTGCAATTTTATCCCACTCAGTCATGTTTGTGTTTTGTAGTTGAAGATGTTTTGGGTTCATGACTTGAGTCAAGTCATTTTCGACTCCCTGGTCGAGTCACCACAAAATGGGACTTGGGTCGATTCGAGTCCTGGTCAGTGATTGAATTTGCTCCACACCATATTACAGCATTATGCTACGGCAAGAAAAATACATTCTTTGGACAAACCATGCATTCTGACCGAGGTTCTAGCATAGATAATTACCGAGGGCAAAACGGGGGGGGGGGTCTGCAACGTAGATTTTTGAAACTTTCGTATTTTTCACTGACATGAAGAACTTATGGGTCCCTTGTCCCAGACCATCTGCAAAAATGAAACATTAAAGAAGAACAGATGACTGGGGAAAGTAGGAAACTCTTTTATGTGATATTGGTATGCAAAATGTATTTAAAAATTAAAGGAAAACAATAGACTACAATAAAATGTCTTTAATAACGCCTTTTACATTCTGACCGCTTCGCGCACCAGTTTTAGATAGATGTTGTTTCGTGATTACTTCCTGTACAACTTATTGACTGCTCCATATCTTCGTACTAACTCTTCCAATACCATTTTAACTATCCACAAGCCGAAGTCATTATCGTAAAAATGACCTCTCATTCTGAGTAGGGCAATTTTTAAATGGTCAAAATGTGATTTTTGTGATCTGATAAGTGAACATTCGATAAGTTTTAAGATGGCCAAAAACTCATTCTAGTTGTTTCGATTCTTTAAATACATCAGAGCTCTCGGAGGCGTTTCCTTCTGACTTGTACTGGAATGTTGCCTTTGTTCCCCACCAGGGACCCATATGGCCGGCTCTGGACCTCACGCCTTTCAGTGAGCACTTCGAACCGTATGGTGTTTTGCCAGGACTCCCACACACTGTCAGATATCAAATCCCGCCCCTGGGCTATAAAACAACATAACTTTTTTATATTAGCCATTTGTCTCTTGCATTCAGTGTATGTTTTTTCTTCAAGTAGAATAAATAGTAAATGTGAGTGACGTCGATCTCTTCTGGGCTTTTTGGCTAAGATCATGTGTATTGTCTGTTCTTTTCAGCCAGTCTAGAATTACAGTCATGACAGACCCAGATGTCTACAGGCTAAGAAACTAACGATATTTATTCTTTGGGTCTCTTCAGGGGACGTAGCTCGGAGGGGCAGAACTCTTTTAAAAAGGCATAAATTTGGTTCTCGCTTTTGGCTCTTCGTCAAAAAGCGAGGGGACTTTGTAAAAATTAATGTCGACGCATCTGGGAATAATTCGTCTTTCCTGAAATTGGCTAAATGTCACTACTTTTTGCAGAATGTTCTGTTTTTCTGTGGTGCAGAACCAACCGTTTTTCATAAAGGACTTGTTTAAATTTAAAGAAAAAAACATACCTTGCAATTAAAATAAAAATTAATGAGGCAAGGTAAATTTGTATAAACTGAATAAAACTTCTCTGTTTTATTATGGCACGCTGAACTCATTAAACACCTTGAAATAGCATCATAAAAAACCTTATATAAAATTTAAATTCTGATTTTATTTGGGTTGTATTTTGCTACGCTAATAGAGATTAAATGCATTTAACCCTTTTTATTTACTTTATTCAAGATATATCCGTTGGGGCAACAATAACTGACCGAACAGTCTACAGGAGAATGAGCTGGACTACTCAATGTACTCAAACGTCTTTGGGGTAAAATTAAAATTAAAAAAAAAAAGAACAAAAAAAAGAACATGACCGCATAGAAACTTTCAGAAATAAAATTTTCAGTGTAACTGTGACATCAAGAAGTGATTTCTTATCCTTTTTTGATTTTCAACAGGAAATACTATTGTGTTAACTTTTATAGTTTTTACCCTAAAATTTGAAATTTTGTTTCGCCATTCACATTTATATATATATATTTTATTCCTAAAAAATATATATTTGATGTGCTAAGTTTATATTTTTCTATAAAAGTTCACTTTTGTGAATTTTCAGAAACGACAAGTATTTCCAGATGCGTTTGTCAGGGATAGTGATGAACCGATCTTAATGTGGCATAATGCTTTTTCACTTACTTGCTTACAGGGCAAAAGCTGTGTTCAAGTATGTATAGAATATAATTGAATATTGTCCCTCTTTACTAGGGGTTTCATGCGGCAGTTTTAACAATTTTTCCTCAGTATTATGTTAGACATGAAAACGTGTCACATAGCGACTTGCGTTAAGAAGTAATCACTATTTTTGATGCCTGCATGGTGAGCAAACGCTGCACAAACTTAGGCCTAATTTAAGTGAATGATCTCCGTATTCGTTTTTCTTAGATGAGTGTCCTTTAATCATTTTCTCTTAATGATTCTAGTGTAACGTTTCTTACCAAGTACTGGATCTTCAACTAAACTGACGACAGTTCCTTGTGGTCCATGGATATCAAAACATATACGAAGATTGGAGAGAGAGTCTTGGATCACGATGTGGGGATCACCAGCAGCTGCGGAGTATGTAAGATAAATAAATCATGTACCCCACAGATGCCTAGTATAGACCTCATAAATTGACGTCTCGCAACGTCATTTTGGAGGCAAAACAATGAAGCACGTGGCACGAACGCAGAAGACATCGCACGCGCGTGTAGTAGATTGACGAGCATATCCGATCGGTTGACAAATCAGCTATCTGCATTTGTTATTGTAACTTGCAATGATACACGCTTGCCCCCCAAAAGAAGGGGCATTTACTGCTCATTGACGTCATATGCATAAAGACTACTAGCAACTAATTAGGCTGTTCACGGTTACGTCACTGGTTGGCAGTGGGTGCGTTTAATCGACTGTGAGTAGGCGTGGCCTAGTTATAACAGAACTAACAACCATTTGAGGCTGTTAGTTCTGTTAGATGATTGCCATGACGAATGCTTCGTTCGGGTGACGTCACAATAGACCTGTCAATCAAAAACTAACACTAACAGTTGACAAAAACGCACCCATAGTTAGTTAGATGAGGTTTTGCAGCTCAGTTTGTGACCAGTTGGTTGGCATAGAGAATGCGCAAGAACACGTACGTGTTAGGTGTTGCGCGTGTAAACGCTTGTGCGATCGCACGCAAAAAGTAGACGAATTGGAATCTACTTTACATTGTGACGACGGTGTAAGCGCTCCCTATAAACTTTTTACCGACACGCAGTGACATCTTCGTTTGTAATCAATGAATGAGTCTATAGAGTATAGTACATGCAGGTTAAAACAAAGTCGTGGATGAAATCGGCGACACGATCATGTGTGGATAAGACTCACATACGGTAGGTTTGCAGTGTGCATTTACCAGCAAGATCCACCGAAACAAGTGACAAATAGTTTTGAAACTACTGCAGCTGTAATGTTAACATTAGTACAGTAGAGATCTTAGCGGTTTACCTCGGGTAAGTTTTGTGGAAAACGTTCTTTCACGCATTTTCCTGTTGTGTAACATATTTTGAAAATAAGTTTCTCAAAATTTCATTAAAGTACACGCCCTCAGACGTTACAGCTAAATAAGTTAAAAACTTCGTTTCACGAAGTGTGGATTCATTTTATGGATACATTAACGTTCACTTCTGTCTAGGGAGTTAAAAACGCGTTATAAATTTACTGATAATCGGTGAATATGATTTCTATAATGCAGTTTTCAATATATTGCTGACAATACACCACCTACAGAATGTAATAGTCTTTGTTACAACTCTCACTACAAGTAGTATAGGGTTGTAAGTCTCCATTTGTACAAAGTCTCTCTAGTCAAGAAGCGGTCCGCTGGCTATTTACAGCGTCATTTAAATGAGCAGGGGAAGATTCGAGGAACACCCAGTTTCCCTTTTCTCGATTTCCTTACAACAAATTTAACTATATAATTAAATTCGGGCAGCTGCATTTATTGTAATCTTTATACATTTTTCTGATCACTATGTAAAGAATAAACTAGAGTTAGACTGACCCTCGGTCCAAAACCTCGAGAACTCCTGTTGAAAGATCGGTAGCTTAGCCAGGTACATACACGAATGCAGGATAATTGTGTTTGTCGGGGAGAAAGTAATACGGTAAGCTGTTAGCTTGAACAATTACTCTTCAGTTTTGTTCGTTTTAGTGTAGGTGAGACAAGAGGCATTGTCTCGGAGATGGAGGGCGGGCTTCCGAAATCTGGCTATGACCCCTGAAAGATATTGAAAACAGTTTGTGCTAGTGGGCTTTTCTTTGCAGTGACTTGTTAAAGAACATTCACGGTTATTTTTCAAAAAGGAGTGGATTAATGCGGTATTTGTTTGGCCGTATAGCCATCAGAAATGATTGTTCAGCTATGAATGAAAGAGAAGGTGGGTCATCCTGTTTGGTTAAGACAAAGTACAAGCACATGCATAATGTGCAATTTATGAAATACGTAAAGCCATGTACCTGTGTCTCCTCTACCTCGTATGACCTGAGGGGGGAATCTACTTTCATCCAAAACAAACTCGAATGTCTCCGCCAGCTCGAGAACATCGGGTCCATCTTGAACGGAGGATATGGTTTGCAAATTTCTGACCTCAATTTGGTTGGTGAGTGTCAAAAATTTCCAGCCCCTTTCTGCAAAGTTTCTAACTTCCCTGACGAATGTCTGGTGGATAAGAAAAAGTCGGGCTAATCTTCTTGAAGTCGGCTTGAAATATTTTTTTATAAGCTCAGTAACATATGAACATAGATGACTGTGCTGTACCTAGGATAATTTTGTCGTTTGGGGAAGTTAAAGAAGATGTGTGTCCCATCATCGCTGTAGATCATCCAACCGATCGATATTGGATCCAGTGACTAACTTTTATTTACTAGAGTCAGAAGTACTACTTCGGAGGCAAGTCAATGTCAGTGTGATCCATTTAAACCATTGCAAACATTTAGTGCCAACAACTCGGCTTTAGTCCAGTCAGTTGGGGTTCCTTATATAGGGCCTTGGCGAATGATTTACTACAAATTATTGTCATTTGAAGCATTGACGTGTGTCACGAGTGAACTTCCTGAGAAAAATGGGAGACTATAATGACAAGTACGATCCTAGCTTCATTAAGTAGATATGGTAAATAAAGCACAGAATGTACCGGTATGCCAAGTGAATTCAATACGAAAAGTTAACAAAACCTATTTTGAATATCCTCGAGACAGTCAGAGAAATACATGCATCTTGGTAATTGTCGCCAACTGATCTTAATCCCAGAATAGCCACCAAGACAGGTGCCAGAACCATATATATATATAGAGAGAGAGAGAGAGAGAGAGAGAGAGAGAGAGAGAGAGAGAGAGAGAGAGAGAGAGAGAGAGA
>WURT03159973.1:0-10749 GCA_009936505.3 Holothuria glaberrima | reverse complement strand
AATAACAGGTCAGTGATTAACCAATCAGAATGCAGGATTCTCAATAACGGATGGCTAGAGGTGGTAGAATAATTAATAAATTTTAATACTGGAGTAGACTTTAATTCCTACTTCTGTATTATTTTGTGGAGGTAGTCTATAACTTGATTGCATTACAAGTTTGTCACTCTTTCAACTATTGATTTTATGAGCCAAAATGTTCTCTAAAATGTCCCATGACTAACAATGAAATACCACGGAATGTCCCCAAAATGTCACGTCTGTGTGAAAAATAGGTATAGGGCCTATGAATGCATGTACAGTGTCTATTAATTAAGCAGTTAAGAGTGAGTGTATAACTATTCCTAAGCTTGTAGAGTTAAAACTGTTGTCATGATTTTAGTTAAAGCTACGCGCGAAGCGGACTATAGTGATTTCATGAACATGTCAGAGTCGTCGATTAGTATATGGTTAGTCACGGTCACCCACCCTGCCACGAGGGGATGTGTTTACATAAAGGGGATTTGACAACCCCCCCCCCAACTATCATATTTAGGAATAGCCATACAGTTCTATAAATACCGAAAGTTGATGACTTCACTTTGACTGGCATTCATTCAAACAATGTACGTTCCACTTTGAAAGGTCAATTAGTAAACAATGACTTGTAGAGTCATATGTGTTCCGAATTAAGCTCTCACACCTACTTCCGTGACAATGTTGCCTTAAGCAGTTTAAACTCAGTGGAGGCTACTGTGGCTCTCTGTCTTGGAGGTGTATAGTCTGGACAGGTGGGTTGGTTTAAAGTGGACATGGGGCTTGAAGTAAACTATGTTAGGAGAATTGCTACTATCTGCGGGATATGAGAGAGCCTCTAAATAGTCTTTTTACTTTCTGGGGGGGGGGGGGTTAGAGAGCCTTTAAATTGTCTTTTAACTTACTCTTCGACGAGGTTAAGTGGAAGACTAAAGAATGCACGTCCCTCAAGCAGGGTAACCCTGACTAGTACACGGTTATCCCACTCTCTTTGTGCAGTATCGACCGTTATCGCGAACAGAAAATAAAATTCATGGCACTTCTGCCGGCAATAGGAACACGGACATGAAGCAAACATTTTGCAAGGAAGCCTACGAAGGGTGACAACTATAGATCAAAAGAATTACCAGACTGCCAGTGATATTCCGAGCCGCATGGACGGTTTAGTTTGCTCCTGTAATTATTGAGATATTAAAGTAACAGTGAAATTGAAACAGATTCATTATAACCAGTGTTCCTCCAAAATACTGTGGAGTTAAATTTTTTCCTGAAAGAACTTTCGATGTTTCAACATTCTACTCAATAATGAATGCATATATAACAAGAGCGCGTAGACCTACAGCCCTCTGCGGGCAGTGGAAGCTCTGGAGTTAGTTGCTCCTCATGTTACACATTAAATTTACCTAGCACTACGTGGCGCAAATGGTTAATTGTAAATATGTTGGAGGAAATTTGGTATTACTTTTCTTTTAAATTGTATCAATATCTGACCGTCACTGATGCCAATGATCGAAGCCTTCACTTTATGCCTTAATTTGATGTTTTATCTCTGAATATAAGCACTCTAAGTCGGCCTAGCGGAAATATCACCGAGGGCACTCAACCGTGACTTACTTGAATCTCCTTGTTAGCCCGTAGACAAGGGGGAAGGGGGGGTCAAGTCGCCCCTCAAAATCGTCTCCCTCTTGAAAACATTTATTACAAAAAACTATTGCCTTAACATCTTGATGTGCCCTGACAATGGTTTCCATAGTGGAAGCTATGTAGCCCCCATAGACACTTTCCTCGCTGCTCCTCCGTCAGATTTAGCCTACAAGCCTACGTAGGTGTAAGAAAATCTCAAAAACAACAACTTTTACAATGAAAATTGTGCTCTCAAAAAGCACAACGAGCAGGATCAAGTTCATTTCAATGTTAAACTATTCACAGCAACGGCTTGTTCAATCTGCTTGCGTCGTCTCCTCGACTTGCAACGAATCTCATTGATCATGAGTTAATGATCTTCTGATACATTAAATGTCACGCTTCGCAGGTTAGAAGCAGACTGCAGTGCTGCAGTGCTTTATACTAGTAGGCCTATGCGATGCCAATCAAACCGCAGTTTTTAGCTAACTTGATAAATTTTGGAACTTGTAGAAAAGTATTGTGATTAGAAGAAGTGATTCTGATCTGTTTGGTCAAACCATTGTCATGGCTGCTTAAACCAAGAACACTAACCAAGGTACAGCAAGCCACCTATCGCAACTTTGACCTGTTGACGTTCAATTCTTTTGTATGTCCGGTACTCTGTTGCTCTTCGCAAGCCTTGGAGAAAAGAGACGTCACAAGTAAAGCGAGTGTTTCAGGCTCCCTTCAACACTCCACTTTGTGCATCTTGTTCAATATAGCTTAATGTATTTTTTAATGTACAGGCTGTGCAGTATCAGTGTCGGCGAAAGGTAACAAAGCAGGATGGGAGAGGGAGGGGATGAATCATTCAACAAAGACATGATTATCACATTTTCAAAAGTAATTTTAGACTTTTTTAATATCAGTTATAATATCAGAAACCTTCTAAATTTAACTATTGAGAGGACACAGCTCTTCCTCTCCGACGATCCCGAGTTTGCATGATTGTATTAAGTTTTGGTCCTGGGGTCCCAGGCTCTTCCTTGGGCCCCAGGCTCTTCAATGCCCCTCTTCAGAATCAGTTTCAGGAACATTCTTGAGGGGCTTTTATGTGACAATATCTTGGTCCAAGCATAGCGTATCTAGAAGCATTTTATAACCAACACTGCCCTCCAGATTGCCAGAAGAGGCATTTTCTAGGCATTTTCTGGGCATTGTAAGTTTTGTCAAAAGATGTTGCTAAAGGTACAAACGTATTCTTACAGTTATGTCAGCTCAAGAACAAGGGCTTCAAATATTTATTTTTAAGTTTAAAACAAATTTTTTTAAGAACAGAAGTGCTTCAATTGTAATATTTTGTATAGCTGGGTAGGGGGTCCGGGGTATTGCCCACGATACCACTTGCGGTATTACTGTAACCAAATAGGTTTAAAGGGGACACATATATTTGTTATAATGTCTGCATATACATGCAACCATTTGCAACGGTTGAAAAATATGGTGTCAAAGTGTCCAGTGGCTCTACCCCGCCTACCCCGGTCTTCAGAAATAATCTTGTAACAACGTTAATTGGTAGACAGAAATAAGACAGATCTTGTTCCATTAGGTCAGTCTCTGCCATCTAACTCGAGGCCAGACCCCATATTTTAAATTATTCAGCATAATCACTTGAAAATTATCATCCCAATCATGTGCCAACATAAAAGCCGAGTTTTCACTTTAATTGGGTCAGAGCAGGGAGCTACCAAAAACCCTAGCAAAAGCAGTAATACATTTAAATGGAACGAAAATGTTCTACGATGACCGCGATCTATGCGTCAAATTTTCAATGTCACTGGGGCAGGGCATAATCGGCATGATTTTTGGCCATGGAGTGGCACTGGGCCGACGCACCCACGCCCACACGTCAAATACTCTCAGAGACCTGCACTTCAGCATAGACTCCTTTGGTTCCAGCACGGATAGTCGAAAAGCATATTACACCAAAAAGGAAGTGACACGATGATTTCTATTTTCAAGAATGGTGTTCGAAGCCTCATGTTATGGCATTTCAGAATCAGTTTTTTTATTCAGACAAAGATGCAATCCAGAACTACTACGTAAAATCTCCGAGATGCATTAATATTGCAACTGTTTCGTTCTAAGTACATGCAAATAAATCAGTAATATTATAACATGTCATGAATGCAACAAAGTAAACACAAGAAATTACACTTTCAAGTCTACATTTACACTCAGCACAAACCGTACTCGGGAATGTCACACATATGCACACACTAACGGCTTATTTGATACTGGTCTTCATCGACACATCAAATTCACGAAAGTAAAGGATGAGTACCAAATAGAAAACAACAATTGTCGAATATTATGTTATCCACTAAGTTTCGGAAATTTTCAACCGTGCTCCATCACAACTCGTTCTAGATTACAAAGGACTATTGTAATAGATGGCGCTCTTTCACTAGAATAATGCTCCTGGGTTAGACAGTAAGGGTAGAACCTTGATGACTTAATAATGCAAGTGATGGAACTACCTGTTTCATTTACATTACCAGCTAACAGCTGGAAGAGCATGAACGAGACTAAGTGGTCTGACATGTGAATTCTTGAAAATGTTCATGATTTTAAAACAAAGCATTAGACAATAGTTCCATCGAGCGATACAACTGGATTTCAAAAGTGGGCAGGTGCAGGTGGCCAAGTGGTGGAAGGCAGTTTTTTGGGGTTGATGTAACGTTGGACAGACAGACAGAGGGATATAACAGTACAAGAACAGACTGGAGGAGGCCACTGACTGGGGAGTAAATGTGCGTCCCCCCCCCTATCGTCCCTGTTGGTGATACCAAATTGATACATGTTGAGTCTGCCATGTTGAAAATCTCATACTTTTCTGAAAGACACTCATACATGCACAACATCAAATGAAATACGAAATGTTTTACATATGTAAAGAAAAGAAGAAAAGAAGACAAAAGTGCAATATGGACTCTACGTGGCTTCTTCCTCTACAACATGGACTATGAATTACTAGACAGTTTGAACTGCATACACTGATACTATCAATCAAATGGAAGATCAACTTTTAAAAATATAAATTCAATCTCGTTGAATATTGCAGTTAGAGATACAATTGCAGATATAAACCTTTCAGTCTGTTGTTATAAAATTTGAATTTAAATTGAAACCAAAATATACAGATTCAATGGACCAAATGTTACATAAAATATATATGTTAAATTTCATTTCAAGACAATTATAAAGATGATTAACTAATGGACCAATGACTTTACTTCAAGACTTTTGCAAATGGAAAATGGAGTTAAAGAAATATTTTCCACACCCAACCATCCATCCCTTATTTTACGCTTTCTCAAGGAAAGTAAACTGTATAGAAATTTTTGACATGACTCCCGCATTTTCCTGGACCTTTTAGTGGAATTTGACCCTACCTTTTTCTAGTTAATTGTACCCCAACAATGCACCTTTTTCTCTTCTAGATGACACTATATGACACAATCGTGTTGGTGTGTCATAAAATCCCATCTAACTAACTAACTCCACACCCAACCATCCACCTTTCTTCCCCAAACTTACATACACGCTGTACTTCATTTTTAATGGAAACCATTTCAACGATGACCTCAAGGGGTAGCACATTTAATTACATAAGTGGTGCACAATGGCAGATCAGTTATAACATTGGCCAACATATACCATACTGAGTTTCCACAATCAATGGTGTAGAATTAACATCTTTCTTTTGATACTAAGATCCTAGATATATGACTTCCCTACATATTTGAAAAGTTGGTTTAAAATGGTCTAATCATACTTAAAGAATTAATTCACGTAACGCGAAACTTACTCAAGTTTAAAAACTCAGTCTTTACTTTGACTAATTTCTATACAGGCTGACATAGTTCTGTACCTGATCTGATATAATGCAATATGTATGTTACAAATCAGGGTGTTACATTCAAGTCAAAATTTTTAACAATCAAATGTCTCCATGGAGGACAAGTAAAAGTTAGTTACTCCTGAGATATGGGATGCATAGTGAACAAACACTTAAAAAAAGAAAGAGTGCCTTCAAAGTTAACACATGATTTCTACCACCGTATTTTATAGTCTCTGAACATCATCTACACCTCACAAAAATTGGTTCTGTAGTTTCCTTAGCAACTATCTTTCATGATGTATCACAATGCAAATATTAAAGGGAAAATGCAGTCCCCCTAATATGAATTACTGTACACGTCATCCTTATTCAGGAATGGCTCCTATCAATCATGTGACATACACTTTTTGTTACTTTTTTGTTAAATTCACATAGGAGAGTTTCTTGATTTACCTTCACTATTCAATGTTTTTATACAGAGACGTAATGAAAAATACTGGTGCATGAAATAACAGGAGATCTGCAAGACTGAGCAGATTTGTGAAAATAAACTTGTGGCCACTGCTTTCTTCCGTTAAATGCGTAAAGCTTAAATTCACAACTGTCATGAAAACACTGTCTCATGAGTAAAAACAGCCATACATGAATGACAGTATTGGTATGGCCTAGTTTAAAGTTTGTGTGACAGCATTTGCCCTTTAAGCAGCAATCATAAAATTACGTACCTGTTACGTGAAAAGAACAAAAGGGAAGGAAAACGATGCCCTTTGAGCTATCCACATATATGAGCAATGATGCAATGATCAAAGTTAGATCCAGAACATGCAGACTTTTAGATTCCCTGCATATTGTTGAAAGATTAGATAAAGAATAATTTCATTAAACGATTATGCAGTACTTCTGTGAGACAAAAGACTAAGTTATGACAGGAGATACAACTTTCACAAATTTAACAAACGAAGATCATTTATGAGTTCTATTTTCCCTTCGATTTTCAATCATTCATCACTTGACTCTATTCAAATATAAGTATCTTCACTTATAAAAATAAGCTCAGTCTCTAAGCTTTACTTTTTGTCCAGAAACATGCAAAAGCTTTCTTAAGTTTCTTTGTATTCTTCTCGACCTAGGAAGTTTATTCAAGGTTTAAAGATAAGCAAGAGCTGCAGTATACTACTTGGTGGACTAATCTGTTATGCAAAAACCCAAAAATTTGTTTAACCTTGAAAACTGGAAAACATTAACGTATGGAAATATATTTCATATAATGTTCAAAATGGAAGATCATACATGTGATTTCAAAGTAGACAGTAGACCTGCATTGTCTCTTTGTTTAATTCTCACATGGACAATCTGTTTCCAGATGCATTTTTTAAAGGTAAAAATTTAAGTAGCAATACTAACGTCAAGTAGAGTTGAATACAGACATTGTGAGGTATGACGAAAACGGGATTTTAATGAAGAGAACTGTAAACTGAAAAACTTACCACTTACTGTAAACACATAAAAACAATATGCAAAGTCACATGCACTATTCTTAAAGATATTTCATTCACTGTGTATCAACACTAGTGATTAAAATGGAGATTTAGAGATTCTAAACTATATAAAAAGTTTAAATGTGAGCCTGATTTGATTTAAGCTTCTGAATTTTAATTGAAACACATCAAAGTTGAAGCACATGAAATAGCGAAAGTATCATTTGAAGGTTTACCACACTTGACAGACTTGGATTACCACACCTGAATCTGTAGAAACAGGCTGTTCCTCTCCTGTCTTTAACTCCACCAAGAGAAAATTCCTGTTGACAGTCTTAATTCCAACTGGTTTGAGCTAGTATTAACAGGCATAAATAGGCAACAGGCAATTTTTCAATTACCTGTTGGAGTGATCAAAGTCCATGGGTATGAACAGATATCTCCGGTGAAATGAACAGGTTCCTGTTGGTACCTATTGAATCTTGTTGAAATTTGTTGATATATGTTTTTCCTCACCTTTTGTACATGTTTAAACCTGTTCAAAAGGTTTCACCAGGAATTTTTCAGTGGGCCCGAAATCAGAGACACAGATTAATGACTTGTTTACCTCCAACTGAATATGAATTTTTTTTTTTATGAGGGGAGGGCATATTGGCAAGGGGAACAGAGGAACATGGGTTTGGGGTGACTGTTAACAATGAACACTTCACATTTTAAATAAACAAATACAAAACTTTTTCTTAAATACAACTAGTCTGCAATTGTAACGAGAAAATTCCTTTATGAAATGTGTCTCTTTAAATGACTTCCCATCTCTGTTGGATTTTTCCTAACACCTATAAAACACTGAAAACTGCAAGCACGTTAGCTTCTCCTAAATTTAAATCTTATTGACATAAGCTGTTTTTTTCAACTTGTCTACTGTTCTCCGATCTAAAGACTTGTGGGTTGCTTTGAAAAGACTGAATACACGAATCACACAATCCAGCACCATCCTACTACTGGACGGCAATATTTTTCTTTTTTTCTATTTTAAGATTGGTCCATCAGGTATCAATAGCTTTCCATTTAAAATATTACCTTGAAAGCTAAGTGGTATAATTGTTGAAAGATATCATATAACATTTTCCAAAATGCATGAACCCTTTTGCTACATCAGGGGACCCTAGCCCTCTCCTATTGAACCATTTTTGAAAGCATAATTAAGGTTTTAAGAAGATTTGCAATCTTATTTTTCTGGAAATAACCAAAAATGAATTTCTGAGAAGTGAGGAGGAATTCAAGGATGGTTTTCAATGTCTAACTTATAAATCCTAAGTTCAACACCATATTAGGCTGCTGGCCCAACATCAGTTTCACCATGATTAAACAGTGAAAACCACGATACTGTTTTGTGCAAGCTATAGTTTCCTGGACAACATCCCCTGGGTAATTATCACCAGAATACTTCCCAACACAAACCCCCTACCCTGGGTCAGTTCCTGTCTGGACAATTTCCAGCATAGATAATTCCCACCCAGTCCATTTAGGGTAAATGTCATGGGTGAGAATTATCCTGGGAGGAGATATGGGGGGAGGAAACTGTGTTGGGGGCTGAGTTGTCTGGTCATGCTCGAAAGTCTATACATGGAAACCAAGCAACCAAACCAACAACTCTTACCAACCTACAAGTATGACAACTGACTGTCTCTCTATAGAGGGATTTCATGTGACGTCAAGCGAGTGGGACTACTGAGCACGGAAGGGCAAATTACACATGCTGTAAGCATATTTACAGCATATGCACAGCACAACCATAGATCCTACAGTGACATAATGGATGCCTGCCCTTCAAAACCAAACGGGGTGGGGGGGGGAGAGGTGTGATCTTACCCTTCAAAACTAAAGAGATATGGATCATGTGATGTCGGAGAACCCCCTCTATATTTAACATTTAAAGAGCAAGATAAAATCTTTGAATTTGTCACAAAACCATACCTATATTAATGAAAGGGAATAATATGGTTTGCCACGGAAAATGCATGAAATGAGAGAATTACTCATCAAACATCCACAATATATATGAAGATGAGTTAAATGATGACATAAAATACAACCATCAAGATTTATTTAACCCCACAGACAGAGGAAGACTACCTTTATATGAAGAAAACCGCTCTTTGTTGTGTTGTCTGCCTCTCCATATCTACAACTTTCAAAATTCTCTGAGCAGAAAGACCTACAGCACACTACAGGTTTAATATACTGTTGATGTTATTGGAAGCCACCGGAAGCTGTTTACTTGTAAGGATAGTGAGGATGTTCTGACACACTGAAAGAAAAGGCACAATAAAGTCAGTTTTAATAAATCTTACAACATGAGCAGCTCCAGAAAAATAGGACAAATTAGCTTACAGCCCTGCTAAACTATTGTTGAATTCTACTGGGACTAAATATAACTAATTTGTTTTAAAACTGTTAGCACCGCTCTTTTGCATGGCACATAACCTTAACTGGAACAAACTATTCACTTTATAAAGTACCAAGTGAGAATGAGTGAGGGTATTATCAAGGGGGATGCCTATGCACTAGACCAAAGGCTCACCAGATCGAAGCTTTACTAGCCTGAAGATCCCCTTGGATGAAAATCTACTTGTGGTTAGATGTAGGTTAGCCCTTCAGGTTAAAGACAGAACAGGTTTAGGATTAGCTTAGGGTTATCCTTGGGTAGGCCTGGTGTGGGTAAGGATTATGGATAGGGTTAGGATTAGTTAAGAGTTAGGATCTTCAGCCTAGTGAACCTCCAATCTAGTGAACCCTCTCCTTACCAAGTCCAGCTCTTTGCATTGACATATTCAAGGAACAGGTTTGACAATGATATATAAAGACAAGGTATAAAGTAACTATATGCATTCATACCAGTACATATATATGTAAATCAAGTGAATTGAAGTGAAGTTGTATGATGCACACTGAAAAAATATTTCCTGTGATCTCCCATGACCAAATACTGAAATAAACAAACATTGGTATTCCATCACCAACCTAAATATTGACATCTGCCTCCTCCCCCTCCCCTACTGCTATTGGTTCTCCATGAGATTTTCAGCAGGATTCAACAACTAAAACACTGCCATCACTTAATATGGAAAAGCTTTCCTACATCAATGTCTCTGGATGTCACCGCTCACTTGGTCAATTTGTCATTTTTAAGGATAAGTGTCAAGATGTGGCTAACAAATTGACTATCTGTAGCTGCACAGTTTGCTTGTCTGTCCAAAGCCTCTAGAGAACAGACGATTTAAAGTTAATATTAATATTTATGTAGTGCTTTCCACTAATGATAAGCCTCAAAGCACTTCACAAATATTAACCCTGCTCAACCGTAAATCATCCCAGGGACAATCCCTTCTGTAAGACAGCAGCTCTTACAGTGTACCCGATGAAAATTCACCTCAAAGGTACCCATGTAACCCCTGGGTGGAGAGAGGCAATCGAGATAAAGCATCACCCCTGGGTGGAGAGAGGCAATTGAGATAAAGCATCACCCCTGGGTGGAGAGAGGTAATTGAGATAAAGCATCACCCCTGGGTGGAGAGAGGCAATTGAGATACAGCATCACCCCTGGGTGGAGAGAGGCAATTGAGATACAGCATCACCCCTGGGTGGAGAGAGGCAATTGAGATAAAGTATCACCCCTGGGTGGAGAGAGGCAATTGAGATAAAGCATCACCCCTGGGTGGAGAGAGGCAATTGAGATAAAGCATC
>WURT03159962.1:0-10749 GCA_009936505.3 Holothuria glaberrima | reverse complement strand
ATACAATACAATACAATATGGCAACAATTCTCCTCTTAAAATACACCTATAGTTTTATGTTCTGATGAAATAATCCCAGTACCGGGTGATTTAATACTTTTCTTGATCAAGGCACAGCGGAAAAACCATATAAACTAGCGTATCCTGATCATAATCATGTTGAGGGCGCTCTTGCACAATGCAATAGCAACTTTTTAGTTTATAAATATATAGTACACGAAAGGGCCGATACCGCCACTACCATCAGCCACTTTAGCTAAAAACCCAATGCCTGCGCAGTCAATCTGCAAGATAAGGTGATACCTTTTTCACTGCAGCAATATTATCGTTGACCGCAGAAAGTACTGTCGTAACAGTGGTTGAGCCGCCCTTTTTAGAATCAGTGGCGTAGATTTGTGTGAAAAGGTTTGGGAGGGGGAAACGATAGGTAGCCCCTGAAGAAAACTTTGGGACTACTGTGAGAAAATGTTGGCACGGATTACATCCAAAATAGGAAAAAGTGTATCCTTTCCATCCTCCCCGTGGATTTTCGTCAACGCATAGAATCCAATTTTCATGTTGACGGAACAAAAAACGACTCCTGTCGCTGTATTTTACTTAAAATTAATGTGAAACATCTAAGGAATTTACAAATGATGTAGAATTTTAGAGACATTACCAAGTTATAGTCTTGATCACTGGTTTAGCAACCCGACAGACCTAATGTGGTATCGGTACTGTATGTTGCATCTATGCATCGCGGGGTGGTGCATAACATCTTATGTTGATTATGAAGGCTACAAAACTGAGCTGCATAGATTGTCCTCCTTGCATCTCAGGCGTGGGAAGGGGCGCAGCGGGGTAACCGCCCTCGTACCCTGATTGGTGGAGGCGGAAAACTCCATTCGCTCCACTTTGGATGGCATGCTGCCAAAGCGTGCTTTTTTTATAATATGCCAATGTACTTTCAACTCCATCATTACTTCATGGGCTGTTTTTGCACATCATATCTTAACGGTATTGTTTTATAATATTTCAGATGCCCGTTTCTTTTTCCCAAATATGGACGCACGTTGGTTATTACATTAGAATCAGAAAAGAATATTGGAAAAGGGGGAGGAATTGAATAGGACGAAATTACTTCAAATTTTTGTCGAACATTGCCTCATTTTGCGTCTAGGGCACTTTAAATGGTCAAAATATCTCCTTAGACCCCTCCCCAGGACACTGATCACTAACATTTACTTCCGCCCCACTTTCAAAAAGCTTCCTACGCCTATGTGCATGACGTGTCGTCTCCAGCACATTTGCAAATTTAAAAGTTGGACATACCACCACTTACAGCTGTATATAGTCCATATATCCTCCCCATGAATTTTCTTACAGACCGAGTATCGCAATTTTAGCTTGGTACCCGGAGTGTCACTATCGTATATCCCTAGAGCATTTGCTGTAGTTCCATGGCATCGTAACTTGTAGTGCTATCATATGAGATTGACTTAGTCTCACATGGTATCAGTGCAGGTAAGGCTAACATGACCGATTACTAAGCATGCTCAATGTCTGTACCAAGATGTTTTTAACTTGATGGTGGGTCTGTGAGAATAAGATATCTGTGCTTACCGCATATCCGTGTTAAGTCTTCGCCGTTGCATTATGCTTACCTGGTTACACAGGTCCGTATGCAAGGGTTTTAGGGGGTTCGGACGAACCCCCGCAAGATCTGGAGTTTCGGAAAGCACTTTAATAGTTATGATGAGACGTTTGGTGTTTTATTATGTCCCACATGGCGTTCAAAAGCCCCTGAAAAACTTTCTGTCAAAGTGTGAATATCTTCATAAGCATAATCATAATTAACAGGCTGCTCGCTTCCATCAAAATGGGTAAAATATTCCAATTGCGCAAAAATCGACTCCCCACTCACACACACACACACACACACACACACACTGAAAAGCTGCATACGGGCCTGTTACAGGTGTCCCGACAGGTATTCTCGACTTAAACTAAATGTATCACATTTCCAGCTGCACATTCTGTTCAAATACTGCTTGAGACAATGAATAGATATTTTGTTGCCATAGATTTTTCGTTGACTTGATCTTTCGATCCAAGGTCACCATTTTGATTGTCATTGTATCCTGAGTCCATGAAGTTGCAATATGAAATTGAAATCAGGAAGAACACTATTTCTTCCGACATTATTCTTTCAGGAAAATGTTGGAAGGAATTTAACTTGTTATATTTTTTGGACTTTTCTGTTAGAATTTTTCAAGGCAGAGTGTGTAAGATAATCTTTTGTCTTAATTCTATTTATCCCATTTGTAATACCACATTTGTTTTATTGTGTTGTAAGGATATTACGACTACTTGTTTCTGTAAATGAATGATGCTTCAACTAATCGCAGGGATATGCCTAGCTTGGGAGGGGCCACGGTGGTAGAAAGGGGTCAGTGAAGGGTAGGGAAATGTTACTCGGTGGGACGAAAAGCTATCTAATCAGAAATAGTATGAAAGCCAATTGTTGAAATGTTATTCATTGTAGCAGTGCTTTACCAAAAAGTAACAAGCAGGCAATTTGGGAAAGTGATTTATGATATTTATTCCAACTTACTTAAGTTAGTTAGGCCAGGATACTAATAAGCTTCATGAATGTATAGCAAACATCTCTCTTTTTTAATTGATTTCATTTCTTTTTGTTACGAGAAAAACAGAAATCTGATAATGATGGCAAGTTTAAGGAGAAGTTGAACTGAAAAGACAAGCCATATTATATGCAACAATGGAAATTTTAATCAAAATTTTGAATTGGTAGCTTTGTACGTTGAATAATTGGCAGGCAATATACTACAGGGGAAAATGTTATGCAATCACTACCGAGTCAGTGTAGAGTCGAAAACATTCCTAACCTAGTGGTAACATTTGTGGCGCATATGAGGGCTAATAAGAATCGATATGGGTAATATGGACAATAGAGTACAGCAGAACACCCAATTAAAGGGAAGGGCGAAGGGGGGGGGTGGGGAAGCAAAAGGGTACAACAAAAGGATACCAAAGGGTGGTTTTGTATGGTGGTGATAAGTAAAAGGCTGATTCACGCCTGCAAAAGTCAACTAACGCAACCAACTTCTGGAAAACTAAGAAACACACGCGTCATGTTAGACCCTATGCCAGATAAGAAGAGGGTGCTTCAAAGCTGCTTTCTGGGAATGATTATTCCATGGACAGACGACCAAAGTAGATCGTCTCCGTGGAGAAGGCTGATCGTCACAATGCTCAAGCTTGCGGATTGGAATTGTCCTTTCCATGGTGCTTCACGATCTGCTAATTGGCATAAGGTCTATGTATTGTGTGGCGCAGTGTCCCCTCCAGAACAACTAGCGCGTCCACTAAATTTGACCTTTTAACCTGTGGTGCAAGCCCTCTATAAATATTAAAGTATGGAACGTTAATATGCAATGATTGTATGGACACATATTTGCCTCATAGCCTTTGTTCAATTCAGGCGTCTCTTTAAGACTGTTGACCTCATTGTATCCATGTAAGCACCACTCTTTCATCAGGTCATTCAAAGCTTTGGAAATTTATTTACGGATGCAGCTTGCATTCTGATCGAACCCCAGCGGAAGTGTTCTACCATTACATATGCAAGGCGAGTTTTGGTAACTTTTGTAGCTTTGTGTCTAGTGTAACTGACTTGACCGTTGTCGTTATAACCCCAGAGCTACATAAAATGTGCAAACCTTTGATTGAAAAAGGAGAAGAAAATATGGTAAAATATCCAACTTTAACTCCGTATGCATGTAATACTGACACCACATAATATTGATAGGAAGTAAAAATCTGTTACCTGCATTAATTTAGTTTTGTTTCTTACAAAAAGATGCCACTACATCTTTATTGTTCAAAGGGTGTATTAGTTTAATTTTATTTGTATTAAATATTAATTGTACATAGATTATTATAAATACTTAACCGAGTGCTAATTTGTTCATTTGAAGACAATACTTTTCGATTAAGTTTTATTAAGTTTTCGTGATATTGAATGTTCTATTTTTCGTAGACGGTGTAACACCTCTATGGCTAGAAAGATAGTAATACGATATATAGGCGTAGGAAGCTGTTCTCGAACGGGAGGGGCGCTGAACGTTGTTTCGGACCGTCGTCTTTGGGGAGGGGTAAAGGGAGGGGTCCCCTACCCATGGATGGAGGGGCGTCCCCCTCCCCGTGGATAATTTTTGAATATTTGAGGGTCTTTAGATGTAATTTGATGCAACATATAAGGCAAGTTTTGAGGAAAATAACTGCGACAAAATTTGGACATTTTTACGAAGGGAATAGACAAGGGATTTTCGTCATTGAATTAGGGTGGGAGTCGGAAGCATAGTCCGCCTTACCACTTTTTTGACTTGGGAATTTTGCCACCACCCGTTTCCTACGCCTATGATACGTTACCTGGATTGGGTCTATTTATAAAATTTATATTCGTATGCATTCAGCAGTGTGTTGTCGAACGTGCAATGCCAGAAATACTTTTAATATTTTAAAGCTATGACGTCATATTCCAATGGTACTTGAGATGGCGCTAAACCGAACTGATTATAAGGCTGATTACGATTTTATTTCTACAGAGTGAGATTTAAATTAGTTGAAAATTAGGATACGGAAACTTCATTCAAACTTCAATTACGGTATATATTTTAATGACGATAGTATTAAGTTAAAAACGTATGTACCAAATCAATGTATCATGACACTTCTGTGAAATAAGAGAATGTTTTGCAGCTGTTGTGTAGTAGGCTAGTTGACCTATACACCAGGCCATGATTTACCGTTTCGCTGCTAATGAGTTGCTAAGCAAGGATAATCATTGAAGCAGTCTTTTATCACGTGATTAAAATTACATAACAAAAGGAACCACGTGGCTGCATAATATAGCAACGTAGAGTTTTATCCAACATTAAACTTTTGACAATACGGTGGCTGGCTTTCGTATCATTCATGAGCTGTCTTTTATCGGATTTACGTGTAAAAGTGTACAAACAATTGAAAATTAGCAAATTATTGCATACCTCTTAATTGTTTTTCATCCAGTTTGCAAAATATTCTTGGACCAAAACATTGATATTACCTTTGTCGTCACCTATATATTCGTAAGATTAAAAAAGTTGAAATTTTGCGGGGCAAGTATTGCCATCTATTATTTTGCCTTTATCACGGCTTTATTTATTTACCTGGTGACAAGGCAGAATTTTAAAGCTTAGTGAATGAACGAGATCGTCTATGGTGCAAACATTTCCCCTCAAGAAAATACCTCTATGCGACTTCTCAAATATTTACGACAAACTGTAGACAACGGCATGACAGTGCGAAAGATTCTTCATTACATCAGCTGTATAATAGTGTAACAAATTCCCTATTGGGAATGTGTTTCACTTATGGGTTACAGCGGAGCAATAACAGTCCCATGCTACCCGTTCACATTTAATCGCACTGCACGTCTTAAGAAGTTGGTTTGAACAGAGTTACACCCTCTTAAGTTGAATGGAGGAGTCAGAAGAGCCTTTGTTCAAACACAAACTGACTTTTCTTTACGCATCACACTGTTTTCAAACTGAGAAGCGACTTCCTGTAGGATCACAATAATATTTCGGAGGGTCAACCCCAAAAAGGATAAGACAGGATATCTGGATGCAAGTAACATGGCCTGGAACGTACAATTGTCGACAAACTAGTCGGCCGTTTTAGCAAAAAAATTGTCTTGACAGGCTACGCTAGACGCCAACCGTCTGGTATTAACCCTCCGTAACTGTGGGGTCGTCAAGATGATCAAGGTAGAGTATGTGGTTGCGGAGCAAGGATCGGCTGAGACGGTTGTGCACCAAATTCTGCAAGACATGTAACGTTCATTGCTTGCATTAAAAACTGATGGCGCCCTTTTTCTATACAAATAGGATTCGTTATGTGTTCTAAAGTCAGGACAGACCGTATCCCCCTAATAGTGTCATTACTGCGTTTTTTAATACATGCATTTTCACGCACCTCCTTCACGCGATGATTTTCTTTACTTCAAGGTAAGAGTTAAGTTAAAGCACTCTTCAAAATAAAAATATAGGCGAAGACGTCATGGTTGCGTGGAAAGTAAGTATGAATATTCAGTTTGTGTTTGTGCGTTTCATATTTAATTTACGTAATTACATCGTCCAACAAGAGGTGAAATTTTCTGTTAAAAACTTTGATGTTAATGTCTTTGATATTAAAGGAAAAAAAGAAGGCCAATAATGTTTTATTTCTTATTCAAGTGCTCTCACGTTTTGTTGGGGTTTCAACGTTTTTGTAACGCAATTTGTTGTAGGTACTGAACGAAAAATAAACGCAGTGATCTGTCATTTTTCTTTTATCCTTTCGGTTTTATCAGATGATTCTGATCATTTTCAGACCTGTAGCGGATAGAATGTGTGAGTGAGGCAGAAGGGGAATAGTGTTGGAACCAGCATTTTGAAATTGACAATATGGGCGCAGAAGCCATCTTGTGGGACAAAGTATGTCAATTGCATATAAAGGGGACTGAAGAGATTGGAGAGTAGATTTTACTGGGATGCTTTCATGGATCTTCCAACAAGTGATGGTTCTAGATTTTTTTTTGAGTTTCCCCCTCTTCACATCACGTTTAAATTATTTTGATTAAGTATTAAACCTTTTTTATTTTAAACCTGGTTTGGGACCAGGATGCGCTTACACTAACCCTGAACCCCATCGGGAAAAAAGGACTTAGCTCCAAAACCTCATAAGGGCTAGCCTGCGTAGCCCCTCGGTGGCTGCCGACCCTCTTTGGCTGCCGCCCTCCTTAGTTTTTTCGCAGCGATTAGCTGGACGAAAAAAGTTCGTCCGCCACGCAGGGTACATAAGGTCTCGCGAACTCCCTCAGGACAGTAATCGTACAATCCTACCCCTGCCCCCCAAAACCAATCCATTTCCACGCCCTGAATGGGCTGAAGGATATGTGGATTGTTTTCAGTGACAAATTTATTGCATCTCTATGACTTCCGCGTGCAGTGCATGGGAGCCATGGACTTATTAAAACATGGACAGAGCACCTTGCTCGAATGTCCTATACGTAGAGTGTCGCCATCGTACGTACACATTAAGGCTTACCAATATGACTGCCTCCAATGTCTTGTGTGTAAAGTTTGGACCTGCTTAAGTGGTTCACTATTGACGGACTATACGACAAACTTGTAAAATGTTTGTAAAAATGCAAGCGTTGGTCAAATTCAGCGAAAAGAATGAAGAGCTGTGATACTGTCCTTCCATTCATATTTGTTGTTTGTCTGAAATGTTGCAGATTCATTGTCAAATTACGAAAAAGACAGTGGCGCGGTGGCCATCTTGGTAAGCCTAAATTCGTTCGGATATTGGCGCCACTATTGGTCACCTTATCCTCTGTCTTTATGTATGGGATGTCTACGGTGACAGCATTGCCCAAGAAGTGGTCTCCTTAGAATGGTCATTTGCTACTTTCATAGTTTGCCAGTGAATGTAAAGTTTAGGTGCTGCAGTGATATTGAAAACAAGATTGACTTAAATATCTTTTACAGAATACTATGCAGAACTCTCTACATTTGCAACGGCCTGAGGTAACATGGTACACCCCACTTTGACAGCAGAATGATGGGGTTTTCAAGAACACGTTAACTGTGCACCCGACGCGGAGTTGTAATTCATGAATTGTAGGCTTCCTCCGCGTTTGTGGTAGCTTAGCTTCGTAAAGCAACACCCCCTCAAGGCCCTGGATTATTATTAAACACATTTTTAGGCACTTCGTACGTCCTGGCATGAAAATGGCTGAAGGGCCACGACGCGTTATCGATTAGACCCATGGCGTAGGGACTACCTTACTTAGTCAAACTATATTACTGTTTACTTATGGCTTTCCTGTTACTCCCTTAGATAAATAATATTAAAACGTTTCTAATGCCTTACTTTCGCGAGCCGTATTTTTACGTCGTTTCTAGTTTACGTGCATCTCAGGCAGTTATGTGACAACCGTGAAAGTGTACCATAGCATTTAAAGAGTATCTTTAGTGGCAGAACAAATCAGGCGAAGAGAGCATGACGAAGGGGATCCACGGCTCTCTTCAGCTCTTTTTTCAAGTAGCGGTAGATACACTCCCTGCTGGTAGCAAACCCCGCAATGTCAAAAGGATTTCATTGATCTAACAGCTAATTAGTATAAGTGATAAATTGAGGAGGAGTAAACATAAAGGTCTTTAAAAAGTAGCCACTTAACAGTTTTCACTGGTTATTAGTGCCCGTGAAACACGCTCAAACTCCCTTGTACTTACTAGTACCTACCGATGGGAGGGGGCGGGGGGCGATACCGAGACTAAATGTCCTCTCTTAACACCTACCATCTGCTGGGTTTCTGGGAAAGCTAAATCCTAGGAGTTTAATTAGTCCTATCGTCTAACAATATCGGATGCTGGAAAACGTCCACCATCAGGGGCGTCCCTAAGGGATCGATGTGTGCATGTGTGCGCCTAAGCTGTGTCTGGGTTGCAGCATGTAGGTGTGTGTGTGCGTGTGTGTGTGTGTGGCGAGGGGATGCTGGACCTTTTCCAGACAAAGAAGGGCTACATTCCTGATAATATCTCTATGTCAATAACGGTTAGCTCATAAACTTCCCTTGAAGGTAATGTTTGCAAAAAATGTAGAATGTAACTTTTTAAACATAACAGAAGAACATAAGCAAGCAAAGAATTACACAGTTTAACATTTGGTTATGTCAATTTGACCTCGGCGCACCCGTTTCTGTTCGTCTTTCTACAACAGTAAGGTCGACTTTGACATGGAGCTCCGAGGTAGTACTTCATTGGTTGGGGCATAAGATCGTACTTGACGTGAGCCTCAGTTGCCCGCCTTAGAGTCCATTTCAGTAATGTCCCTATACGGGGAATCAAGGGAAAGCCCGGGAGCTCTGGAGCATTTACACAATTGTGGTCATGCAAAATAAAACATTTTAATTTTTACAAATGATATTGAATACCACTAAACAAATCTTAAATCGCAGTCTACCTATATTTCTTTAAAAAGCGTAATTCAGCTAACCGTCTGTGGATTATTTCAAGATGCAGCGGGACTGATAGTGGCGGGGGGGGGGGGGGGGGAGATTCATGAAGTTTGGCCGGAATTTTTTAATAACTATAATAACTTTGTTCTGTAATAAATTATGAAGGGTCAACAAGAGTACAGGGTAAATGCGCACGAAGCACCTCAAAAATTAACACTGGTAATTTTAGTAATGTTTGCCTTCATTTAACGTAGCAATTATCTTTGTTATATAATAGACAGGACTAACGACCATTCTATTTCTTTATGATGCAGCAGATTTAAGGGCTTGAAGCTAGGATGGGTAATTACGAAGGTTGCACGGAATTTTGCAATAATCCATAGTACGTTCTGTCCTTCTTGATTTATCAATTGGACAATTCGTTCATATAAAGGATGTGCGCCAAGCGCGCCGAAAAATAGGATTTTACGACATTTATGTAACGTATTTAGGCACCGCGTCTACAGAAGGAGTCGGAAAGCGATCCTCCTTCGCAACTATCGTAATACGAAGCCTACGTACATTCAACTTTACAACAAACACGAATGCCATCCAACTTAACAATTTGATTAAGTTATTGAAGACCAGCGCATATTACACCAGCCCACCCGCGACAAGACAATCGAGACCAGTAACGGGATAGACGGGGGTTAGGTGTGCACTAAATTCAGTTCTCGGCATGACCTATTGCGATCCGACAGTCGTCGTCGTTACCACATAGGAAATGTGAACATTTTTCATATTCGTAGTGGAATCGGGTGGGGGTGGGGGATTGGTCGCAGTTAGTCCGGTCGTTGCAGTGTGCAGGGAAGGGGTATCAGAATGGGGCCGTACATAACCGGAATGTCTCCTGGTCTATTTATAATAATTTTCGAAAAAAATAACTCCCCTTCATGGTTCTGCAGAATTTACTCTATTTCAGTATTTTCACAAAGCGCCCAGTGTTGGTTAAAGTTTTCTCCAACTTTTTTAGAGCGTAGTTCATTTACATTTAAAACAGGTTTTTCCCACGGGATAGTTTCATTATTGGGTAAAGTTTGCCCAACACTAGATTAATGTGTTGAGCGAGGGGCTACTCACCACTTAATTATGTAACTAATCTTTCAGTTAACCTCTTCATAGTTCTGCAAAATTTACGCTGTTTCAGTATTTTCACCAGTGCTGGTGAAATTTTTACCCAACTTTTTCCGAGTATAATTCATTTACACGGTATTTTTTGTTAATTTAATTCATGAAGTGAGTAGGTTTTGCCAAAACTTTTATATGGTCACGTGGCAGTGAATGATCACTAAAAACATCTAAAATGTCGATCCCAAAGATTTGGAGTTTAGAAATAAACATGAAGCAAGTTAATACGTGTGAATCTCAGAATTTTCCACATAGCAAGCTACAACCTATCAAAGAAAGTATATCTATAGTAATTACAATGGAGGGCGTTGTTTCCTTTGCCTATATTTCGTTTTATATGTCCGATTTATCTCTCCTAATAAAAAATGTTCAGTATCCACTGACAGTTCTCTTCATCAAGAACTATTTGTAACAATCTTTATCAATAAAGTACTACAGTAAAACCCCGTTTAACCGAACCCCGTTTATCCGAACTTGCCGTTCGGTTTCGCAAAACTGGTATCTTCCACAACCTCCGTACAATTTTAGCCTAG